>DVXP01001818.1:0-14013 GCA_018235645.1 Junonia grisea | reverse complement strand
GCAACCCTACCTTGTCTTGATCGCTGGGTTGATAGGCGGCACGGGGTGCTTTCCTTTAGGCTGACGCAGTTGCTTACCGGGCACGGGTACTTCACTAGTATCTACACCAGACGGCAAAGAGGAAAGTAGGAGAGGACGGGAGACTGGCGATGACATAAGGAAAAAATTGTGCAGTTTTTAATTTCTTTTGTGTAAACTACAATTAAGTATAGTAGTGAAGTCTTTAACTATCGTGCTATCTGTTTTAACAATAAATGCATATATAAAATCTTAAGCTGACAAGGTTACTTTACTTAACAGTTTAGGTGATAACAATAAATATTGTAGTACACAACAGTAAATTATTATCACTGAATACATTTTTACCTTAAACAGTTTTTAGCAAAAGCGCTTCATTTTTATGATTCTGGTAGCCAAAATCTTAAAATGATATCCTGTTTTTAATATTTGATGGATTCGTATACCACATCACGGTATATTTACGGAAAAAACGATGATGGCGTTTATATTTTTGTAGATATCGAAGGGTTCCAAATTACGTTAAGTATTCTAATTATGCTGATTTTTCTCTATAAGTTATGTTTTTTTCATAGACACAGGATAAGAAATTATATATATATTTTGAGCTGGGCAGCTACTTTCAGGCTTAACTTAAAGGCTTGCAGAAATAATGTAGACATCATCAAAATATAAACCACATCTCTTTCTTCAGAATCTTCAACTTTTTTGTGTTATGCTCAGTTCATACATTTATATCTAAGCTTGTGTCTAACTCAGTACTGCTATACCTAGTTAGATACATTTTGGCAAAAAATATAGATATATATTTCCGCATACATAGATATCTAAGTTCAATACATCATAATTTGTTGTTTATTTTAATATCTAATAGATAAATATCTATCTAACATAAAATAACTATATCTAAGTCATAACTCTATTTACAAATGCACAATTTCCGTGAAAAACTTTCTGAAATTAATAAATATGTCACTGTCATAGTGACAGTGCTGATAAGGATAAGTGACGCTTTGACACGTCAAATGAAAATAAAGTTGTTTTTATAGAATGTTTCGCGTAATAATTAATAGATAATAATCATGGCCTCCTCGAAAGATAAAAAGACTGAAGTGTCTCCAGCTACTTCGACAACATCAGTCAAATCTCAGTTACTTGAACGATCCCCATCAGTATCATCGAATAGGGAAGACAAATGGCCGGAACTATTGTTATCCAGGCCAGAGAAGTCATATTTTTATAGCACTAAATGTAAGTAATTGTTCCCTTTCCTTTACTAATTATTAATTAATATTTTTTTACTCAGATGCTAAGAATGTAAATAATTTTAATATGTATGTATACAAAAGTAACTACAACATGTAAAAGTAAATATGACTTTATATTATATTTATATTTATAAATATTAAATGTTAAGTTACGTAATCATTATTAATCTAAAATTTATTTTTCCAATACAAATTTTCTTGTTGGTCTAGTGTAGTGTCAGTTAATTAAATAAGTCTCACACATTGGAGCATAATGTAAATAAATATTATAAATTATGACAGATATACCACAGATATAAAAAAAAAACATTGCAAAGTGATGATCATTTAGTTTAATGATGACTGGCTTACACCCCTTATTTGTGACTGTATGGTATTTTAAATAATAATAAATTATTAAATTTCTTTTGATACCTACTATAAGAATTTAAACTAGGATACAAATAATAGTGATATAATTGAAAGTTCATACTAAACAGTACATAAATAATGTAAAATTATGATTGGAATTGATTGGAGCATTTGCACCCAGAAATATGGGTCTACAACTAGTATCCTGCCACTACTTTGTTATGTAATCTTTAAGACAATATTTTTTTATATTCCTATGACCATTAGTAAAACAAATTTGACTTTTTAATATTATACAAACTATATAATTAAATTCAACTTCTTAATCTGAATATAAGTTGAAGTTGAATTAGCACATATCCATCGAAGTAATCTGGACTCCGATTGTTAGATATCTAATTTTTAGTTCTGCGCAGTGTAAAATGCATAGTTCAAATAATTAAAATTCTGTGACTATACCAGTTGAAAAGTTGCAAAAAAAAGAGTACAATGTCTACTGAGTGCCAGAGTGAGAGGGTATATTAAAAATTGTACAAAATGCTTAGTTTAATAATTGTATAGACTTTTCAAATAAGAAGTATAGAAATAGCATAATATGAATAATTTACAGGTTGACAATAGCAACCACTGTACTCCACAGGTGGTTGACGGTTAACTTGCATTTCTAGTTATTTATACATCTATTTATGAATTGTAATTTTATTTCTATACCAATGTTTGTCCACATGCTAATAAGTAATCAATGTACCTTATTGAAGTCCTAATGAAATCAAATCAAAATTCAAATCAATTACAATTTCCTAGTTTCGGGTCATTTTTAACCCCATAACCAAAAAAGATGGGTGTTATAACTTTGACCTCTATGTTTGTCTGTGTGTCTGTGACATTTTAGCACCTAAACAGGTGAACTGATTTGGATTTAGTTTTTTAGTATAACTTTAGCCTGGGTAAACAAAAACAACTTATTTATTGAAAAGCAAAACTAATAATTGGTTTTTACCGAACATTATTTTACACAAGAGTTAAAACTTTGTTATAACCTATTGTCATCATTACTTACTTTTAACAATCACCTATGTTCCTATTTTGAGAATAATTTGTCTGTAAAAGACTTAGTACTTTATTGTGTAGTGCTTCTCTTCTAATGCCAACCTTGGAGTAAAATGCTAGTTCATTACTTTCTTTATATTTGAATAGAAAATATCATTTAAAAAATAAATAAGGTTTTATTCAGTTGTAGATAAAAAAAAAGTGGTAGATAATATAATAACATTAAGAAGATTTGGGAAAAAATATTTTAGAAAGTTAAGTATGTAATAATTCTGACACTATCATGCTCAATTTGAATATGACGGTTTAAGACTACTTAATTATAAGAACAAACTTTTTTATATGTGGTATTGAAATTTGTTTTTACTAAAGTAAAATTGCGTTTTCAATTAAGGTTTAATGTCTAAAACAATGTTAATAGTAATTAAATATGTTTGGTATTACTCTGCTCGATAGGTGATAAGCAGTATGTGTAACGCCCGGACAATTTAATTAATTCAATAGATTTCATCAGAGATATATCGCACATTTGGTACTTTTTACTATACAAATAACATTATGTATAATGACCTAGTAATCACTTGGTCCATAATACAGTCTCCTAATTATGGACAACTACACAACTCTACATTGCGTATAGCCTCAAAATGCAGTAGGCAGATTTATTTAAAACATTACACTCCAAACTAATTTATTTATTGAGTTTATTTTAATTTTTTAAGAGATGTAAACTAAAACATGATACCGAATGATTTTAATCTTTTTTTTATTACGACAAATAAAATACAAATTTAATATTTAATTAAAAATTTAATTTAAATATTAAGTGTAAATCTTAATTTATCAGTATGAATGTTACTGTATATTTTTCTCAATTAAATTAACTTTTTAAAATGAGTTAATTAAAGTCGATGTAGACTTTAATAATTAACGCAATATTTTTAAGAACTCCATCTTTAAAAAGTATTCAGCAGTAAAACGAAATTTCTACATTTGTATTCAAGTAGAGAGGTCTCTTTAGTGTTGTCTCGAAATGTTGTCTTTGTTTCAAAACAGATGGCAGCACCGCGTCGAAGTATTGATTTTCCCGACAACACATGCTTACTAAGAAATCAATATACTTTCTGAACTTACTGGAAAAACCATTCGAGTGACATTATCCTTCGAGGTGTTTCCCTGTGATCAAAATAAATAATATCTGGATAATCTATTTGCACAAAACAATCTTATAATCATATAAACGCGGAATACCCTAGCGCTGCTTAAAAACTGGTTAAAATGTACCTAAAAGAGTGATCAAGATTAACGCGCTCGTGTTTATTGTTTCGCTTCATAGTTTTTTTGCTGCATTATTATGCGTTCTCTAACCGCGGTCCATGGGGTGGATCCCTTGCCTGACGTAGGCATAACATCTGGAATACAAAGTGACGATAATCCCGATGCCGACATGGCTGGAGCGCAGGACACAATATACCTGTGCAACTTTCGCGTCTCAGTCGACGGAGAGTGGCTTTGTTTAAAGGAATTGCACGATATGGAAATGCAGGATTCTTTTACTCGTCAATCTGATAACGGTGCTATAACATCGCCGGACGACCCGATGCATTCTTTAATGGGTAATATCGTGTAACATTTTTACATTTCAAGCGTTTTTCATCATTGATAAAATCGATAGGACATAGCTAACCACTCTGTAACACAACTGGATAATAGTTTTTGTAACGTGCTTATAAGTGTAGTTACAATGACAACTGCGATCATTATCAAAATGCATTTTTCAGTGCCATTTCACATTCATTTCACATTTCACAAATTATAGTCATACTAGTATATAGCTTTTATTGGTGTCATACTATAAAAAGATTTATGCTGACCACATCTTGAGAAGAATTTAAGAGAGAAGACATTTATTGATTTTATATGATTTCTTGTAGCTCGCGACCCCGTAGTGATAGAACGCAGCAATCTCGTGAACATCTCGAAACTGATCGTCAAGGAGTTGATTGAGCAATCTCTTCGCTATGGCCGGATGCTCGATAGCGACCATTTGCCGTTACATCACTTCTTCATTGTTCTCGAACATGTCATGCGTCATGGACTTAAACCCAAAAAGGTAAACTTATTAGAACAGTTTAAACGCATTTAATCCTTTACCAATTTATTAGCATCACACTTAAATTGGGATAATTTTCAGGGTCTACTTGGTCCGAAAAAGGAGTTATGGGATATCCTTCAAATGGTTGAAAAGTACTCACCTGAAGCCGCCGATATTACAGCCAGCATCAGGGATTTGCCGACCGTCAAGTAAGTGCCATTAAGCGAAGGTCAAGGCTAATTGAGTTCGTACGCGCGTTTTGCTACTGAGATTACTTCTGTTACGTCATGGCTATACAGAACAAACCGGTCGACATTGACAACTTTTTTGTGTTGTTTATAATTAATACTATTTATATTTTTAACATTCTCTTTTTGTTTTTATCATAATATGTAAGTTTTATCTGGCTCCGCCCCCATATTGTTCATTACTATAGATCAGAAGAGGCCTTTTCCTTTGGGAACTCCTAATCAGTTTGGTACAAAATAATAAGATATGTTTCTGTTTTTAACATTTTATCTGGACTTTTACATTTACAACTGCAAAATTTCTTGGCAATCAATTCAGTTAAAAATGGAACTCATTTTCGTATTTTAATTTAAGTAAGGAAGTAAGGATTTATCGAAAGTTCTTTTTAATAACGAAATGCAATTTATAAAATTACTCGGGTCACTTTTCATATTAGTTCCTGATTTTCGAAATATGGACTTTACTTTTTCATTTTGTGTATATTTAGGAAATATCAAAAATAAATATTTTTAATTTCCTTGCAAAAGGACTGCCATGGGACGCGCTCGGGCATGGCTGCGATTAGCGCTCATGCAGAAGAGACTCGCAGACTACCTCAGAATCTTATTAGAGCATCGCGAAGAGACTCTGGAGGAATATTTCGAACCGCACGCATTGATGTTAAATGAGGAAGCTGTGATTATTACTGGATTGCTGGTTGGCCTGAATGTTGTCGACTGCAATTTGTGTGTGAAGGTATATTACGTCATTCATTTAGAAATTTGCACTAGCTGACAATATAATATCCTACAGTTCTATGTAGAAGATCTTCACAAATAAGTTATTTTTAGGAGGAAGACTTGGATAGTCAACAAGGCGTAATAGATTTCTCACTGTACCTCCGTGGCAGCAATTCTTCAAACGATTTGTCCGGTAACGGTAATGGTAATAACGAGCCGAAACAGCGTCACATCAACACAATGCTGGACCAGAAGAACTACATCGAGGAATTGAATAGACACCTCAAGTGAGTTGATACATCTTTTGTTTGAAAAATTCACACGAGTTCAACGATTTACTTTTATCTTTCTTTCGTTGTGATAAAATGCTACTGTTTTTTTTTTAATTATATACCTATATTTTATAAATAGCGGTCGTTTCTTATATTATTACGTTCACGTAAATAAATTTTGCAAATTCACCACAGCAAATACATAGCGGTAATTAAATATTTATAGCGTTCTAATATCGGGTTACCGCTCTCAATGCGTATTATATCATATATCGTCAAAATAAAATATTTAAGGTAAATTGTTAATATAATAATATTTTGTCGTAGTAATCAAACAAAACACACATAAAAATTTACACAAAACGCGTATTCGTGCTGACGACTGATAACAAATTCGCGAAGTGGCGAGACTCGATAAATACCTATGGACTAACCAAAAAAAATTCTGACTTGTCAATAAAATTGTTATTGCGCTAACGTATATCCATAAATATTGACTGGATTCTAGTTACATATATTCGCAATATTTGGTCACCTAATCTTTCCCAAAGGAGCAAAACAAAAACCTCTCACTAGGAAATCTTTAGTGTTTTTTTTTTCTTAGATACTTTTTCACAATTGTTTTATACCCCATTTATATTTGTTACATATTTTCCTAATAAGGAAAAATATTTTTTAAATATTTTTTTTCGCCCAAGTTACGACAGATTAAAAAAAATAATCTTTGTTACATAACTGACGGAATTAATACCTACTTCAATAGAAATCATTCTTACTTTTACTGTGGAGAAACCACAGTAAAAGTCTCTACCAAAAAAAAAGGTAAAATAGTAAGTAAAATGTGCTAAGTTTAAACACAAATGTTTTATTTTAGTGCTACAGTCGCCAATCTGCAGTCAAAAGTGGAAAGTTTGACCACAACCAACGCCCTAATGAAGGAAGACCTGGCGATCGCTAAGAACACGATGATTCAGCTGGTCGAAGAAAACAATCAATTGAAACATGCTCTGGGTAAGCTCCATGTTAATATTTAATGCGTCTTAATAATCTTTTTTATTTTTGACGTAATAGTCGTTAGAGAAAATAAGGATAAAACTTGTTTTTCTGTATTTATTACTCATTTCATATTAGACTCTACATTTCTAAGAATTCCTGATATTTTTTTTTATCACATAACTAGCTTTTGCCCGTAGCTTTGCTCACGTTAATGTTTTAAATTTTCAAAATTTTGATAATGAATAATAAGTATCAAAACTATATATTTTTTTTTGTATATTGGAGATATTATAGGTAAAACATTTTGTTCCCTATACTCTGTCAACTTGTATGCAAAAATTCATGATCGGTTGAGTAGTTGCGGCGTGAAAGCGTAACAAACAAACTAACATTTACAATATTAGCTACAACTTCATCATATTTTCAATTGTTTACGACATATATCTGTAGTATATGTGTTAAAAGATTTTCTTAAACCAGATAAGCCACCTGAAACACTCGTGTGAAAATGCTTCGCAATAGACAGCATTAGATAAGACACCTCGCAATGAGTCACTGTCTTTTGTACCGCTTAGTGGGCATTAGTATGCCGGTAACATCGCACGTCGGTTTATTGTCCAAATTATAAATAATAAATATTATATCGTAAACCGTTATGCGCTATACGATGGGCAACTCTACAGCGAAAAGTCAGAGGAGAACTTGGGTGAAAAACTGTGAGATATTCCGGTATATGTCTATTTGTGTAGATTTATTTATAGCGATTTGAAGACGTTGTGTTTTTTGTTCAGGTCAGGACATAACCAAAGATAGCAGGATGAAAGTCATGGAAATGCAAGAGGAGGAGGTGAGTTTGTTTTCGCGTAACAATATCTATTTTTTTATACTAAGCAATGTGACTTCTATTATTAAACTAACTTCAAACAAATGGTAATAAACCGTTTGAAAGGAAGGAAAGTCTCAATTCATTTATTTTAAAAATTGCTGCCCCAAAACTCTGCCAGAAATGGTTAATAAATTACCGTATTTGAAAAGTTTTCATTCGAAACGGCCAATTTTCGTCCAATAGATTTTTATCAAAATGAGTTCAGTATTTTTGTTTATACATTGTAATGAGTATGTTCATCGATTTATTTTACATCTTTTTATTATTGAATGTGTTTCTATTTTAAATTTTTAGTTACTTTAGTTTGTTTACAAGTTTAATCTAATCGATATCTCGATTGTTATATATTTTACTTTAAGTAGGTACGTACTTATATTTAATGCGTATTGTTCGTATGAAGTCGATAAAAAATAGCAATATTTTCAATTATAATAGTAACCGGTTTACAATAAATATAACAAGATAGTACATTTATAATGAACCTCTAATGCATTTACGTTGTCGTTCGTATTACAACGTGTCATTATTTAATGACCTCATCAAAAATATTGCTAACTATCGTAGATTGTTTGATTCGACGAAAACATTGCTAAGTTAAATACTTCATAACGCAGTCGATTTCATTAGTAAATAGTGAATTAATATTATTTTATCATTTGCAAATGAGTGTCAAATATTTATTATATTTAGATATTTTATACAACACAAATAATACAATCATTATTAACATTGAATACATTTTTTTCCTTTATACTCTTTGCGTGGAAGTCGCACATCGCGCCTAAACGTAGACGAAAAATGTATTATATTTTTGAAACTCGCTTTAAACAAAAGTGTGATTAAAAGCAATATTAAAATTTTATTATCTGTAAATGTTAATTATTACTGTAACGTAGAAACTAAAAATTTTAAGAGAGTGTCAATGGCACTTAATAGGTACTTTATATTTTACATGAAAAAGAAGGAAAAGCAATATGTTATTAAAAATAACGGTTATTTATTTTTAGGATAAAAGGAGCGTCAAGAGTAACACTTCCGACAAATATAAGAATGATAAGGAAACGGAAATGGGTAAGATATTGGAGGAAGAAAGAAAGAAGAATATGGAGTTACAGAAAGAACTTGACTTGCAGGTAACTATTGAAATAAAAAAGAAACGAAGGGTACGCGCAAAGAGCGGGAAATATTTAAATAAAGAATATCACGCAATTGAAAGTTCAAAATTGATACCACAAAACTTATTTTTTACAATATCTAAAGAGTCTTTGAAAATAAAAAAAATTACACATACACATTTTTCCATTTAAAAATACAAAAAAAAATAGTGACTTTCACTGTTCTGTGAATGTACCCTTCAAATGTAATAATACAAATAAAAAGCAAAAAGAAAGTTAACAGTGACCTTCCGTCTCATTGCAATTTACGAAATCATTTCGTATCACTTGACCTTCAACAAATTAAGTGAAAATTAACTGCTTTTTATCGTTTAATCGCAATCAATTTTCGATGTTGCATTAATATTGCGTAAGACACTTACTTAAATAAAACAAACAACTGCTTACTTTACTATTTAGCCAAGTACTGAGAAATAGTTATATTAAAGAGATATTAAATTACCTTTTTTTTACTTGTCAGATATCCTTGAAAGCCGAAATGGAAGTCGCTATGAAATTACTTGAAAAAGATATTCACGACAAGCAAGACACAATAATATCTCTAAGGCGACAGTTGGATGACATAAAACTGATCAACTTAGAAATGTACAAAAAGTTGCAGGTAAGACATATATGGTGCATGTTTGTGTGTGATTTTGTACCCTTTGCCCTTCGAAGTTTTATCTAGAAACTTCGATCACCTTGAACGAGTTAAATTTTTTCACTAATTTTCATGGTTCGCTGTACATAATCGCCGATAACGCTATGGGCCGCCATTCATAGTTAACCTTTAGTGTAGTACTCGGTCAAAACTAAACACAAAAGTTGACCTCGAATTTAACTAAACACTACAAGTCAATATATAGAATTTGTCAAAATAATTGTGACCCGCTATTTACAGCTGTATTGTATACACATAATTATATACAATACGAGAACATAATCAAAATTTTTATTCCTTTTTATTTTACTGCTGGAATTAGACGTTAAAAGCTTTCAGAATCAAAACAAATAGTATAACTCATGAGAAAACATTTTAAATTTAATACATTACTTCAAAAACAAGTACAAGTTCAATATGTGTATAAAACATTTGTTTATAGATATAATGTTAACGAGATTGTGATCAAAATATCCAATAATTTAATTGCTTAATAGTCCCGAATGAGTTTAAAGGGTTACCTGAACGCAAAAACGTACAGACTGATGTCATTTAATATAACGTGCTCATCATTATTGAAAATAATCTTTGCTTTAAAGTCATTGGCCCATGAAGGTCTCATACAGTGTGGGTGCCGACATATTATTACCCGCCCATGCATTTTCGTTACTGCCTTAAATCATTTCATTTGACCTTTTGCATTGTATTATTTGCTCTTCGATAAATCTAACACTGTTTTACCTTTGAGGCTTTGTGACCCAGCGCAATATGTAGTGGACCTAGTAGTAATTGTTTAGTCGTCAGAGTTGTGCTTAATCACTTAGCTAATCATAATATATCTAATACTAACATTGCTGTATTCGTCAATGCCGCATTTATCGTACGGAAGGAATGCGAGATGGAACTGACGCAGAAGGGCGAAATGGTATCCAGGCTCCAAGGGAAAGCTGAGCAAATTGGCAAAATACTCCACAACCTCGAAAAATATAACCACTTCCTAGGACCGGACCATGACTTAGTCAAAGCTTTGAAATCGCCCACTAACGATAATTTAGGAGATAAATTAGAAATGCTTAAAGCACAAAGTAGCCACCAAAAGGGTACAAAGTCGAAGGACGAAGGTCCGCCGAATAAAAAGTTAAACCTGCAGGAAATACCACCGTTCCGTAAAACTAACAGCACCGACAAGTCCGTACCGCACGCGGGGAATTGAGATTGTTCCTTTTAGACGATTGTAAATAACGTTAAAGTCCACGAGGTGGTGTTTCCTCTTAGCTAATAGATCCTCATGATAATAACTAACATTTATTCCTGTAATATCTCAATAACCTCCACATATTAATAGGAAAAATAATATAATTGGACTAATATCATAAATTAATAGTCATACTAACCAGCACCCATAATACTCAAATAACATTTAGTTTAAAGCTTAGTAAAATGCGTATTTATGCTTACTAACGTTAATGTAACCTTTTTAAGACTCGAGTTGTAAATGCCGGCTTTGTTTTAGGAATGTGAAAGTTCCTTGAAACATAAAACAGAGCTAATTGCCAAATTGGAAGCAAAGACTGAGTCAATGGGCAGCACCATACATCAGCTCGATGAGAAGTAGGTTATATACATTTTCTTAAGCCTCAAACCGCTCGACGAACAGTGCCTATGTTAGATATATGTTTAATAGGGTAATTGACTTTTTTTCATGAAATGTTGACCTGTTGAAAAATGTCTTTGAGATATAAAAGTTTCCTTCAATGTTGTCACTTCTAGATCAAGGTAAAATCCGAGTAAATTTTATCTTACATCAATTTTGTAAATTTTGAACTCTATTAACAAAATAGGTAGTAATTTTTGGAATATTAAGAATTCATATTTCATCTGTTAAAACGTAGTCAAATACCCTATTCGAAATAACGTGTATTGCTTGACATATCAAATTATCGGAAACGCACTTAGGTGTGAGCGATGCACCGCTTGCTGAGAATAATAAAAAAACCATCTTGATATTTATTCGATATTGGCAAACCCTCACAATGAAACAGCGATATTTTGATAAAATATATTTTTGGATACATAAATGACCACAAGAAAACAAGGCAAGGCGCTACTGTTGCTTTAGCTTAACTTTGCTGTGGTTTAATTATTAAAATACTAGTTGTAATATTTATTGGATCATGTTAAGTTTCTGTTAGGTCTATTTAGTTTTTGTTTAAACCAAAAATTGTCAGTTACGAATATTATTTATTCCACAATAATCGGTATGGACATGTATTTTTTGTCATAGCTTTAACTATTAATATTTTGAATCATATTCGTATATAGACAGATTCATTATTTCTTAAGATATTTAGTATTTAAATAACAATGTATTATGAAAAATTTTAGACGATGATACAAAATTATCTTAGATGTTTGATATATTTTTCAATAATATTCAAATATTAGCGATGTGATAAAATCCATAGACTTGTATTATTTGGAAATAATATTATTTATCGATCTCAATTAATGATGTTATATTCTATAATTAAATTAGGAAAATGAATTATATCTTATTGAATGCGCAATAAAATTTTATCTGTAATAGCGTTTAAACCCAAATGTATTAAACTTGAGAATCTTTGTCAGTTTTTTTTATAGTTTTGTAATTTTAAAGCTCTAGTTATGTAAAGCCTTCTTTGTAATAAATGATATTCAGTCGCATACCGTATTTTATTTATAAAACCGAAAAACCACAGTTTTATTTATTTTTGTTTTTATTTTGTTTCTTGTGCAGGTTTGCCATTATCATACTTTGAATTATGTTTGCATGATTTTTATACTAATATTTTTTACTTACAACAGCCATAATGCTTATTAAAATAATCTTCTAGAAGACATTTTTCGTGTGACATTATTCCCAATAAAAAAAGATGACTGTAAAGTTGCATTCTTAAAAATTTTTTGCTTGGATAAATACACAGTAAAAATTCATAATCCATAACTAAACATTTTTTTCTGATATAAAATAATCTTTTAGAATACCTACATTTTAGAATACCTTTCATTTTACTTGACTTGAATTTGCATTCTTATTTTTTTTCTTTAGAAAAATAAATTAAAAATTCTTAAAAACTCCGTACCTAAATATATTTTTGTTATTACCATTATTTTTTATAAAGATAATTTAAAATCTATTTACAAAGAACATAAAGAAAAAGGTCTATAGGCTATAATAGAAAAACAGATTACAGGAAGATAAATCTGCTCGGAAAAATCTAGAAGAAAGTTCGAGATGCCTCGGTCAAAAGACTGCGGCCGCGGAAACTAGGGCCGTTGCGGCGGAAAGCGATCTCAGAATAGAAAGGGAATGGAGAATATCTTTACAGGTAAATATTGAAAAGATTTTAAATCTAAACAAGATAAAAAAAAACCGAAAGCTGTCTTAATTTAAAGCCCTTTAAATTCTAATAGTTGTAAGATGGCAACATATTTGTTAGTACTCTATATTTAAATGTATATTTTAATAATGAAACAGTGCAATGAATATAAGATGACCTTCCTCCTCGTTTACTTTCTACTAAAAAAAAAGAATTCGAAAGTGTAGTTTGTATGTCATTAACAACTCAAAATAATATACTACTATATATACTTTGTGACATGATATGTTAAGACGAAGGCAATTCACGCCTTGGCGAATTTTTCTCGCATAAATTGTGATGTCGTTAAATATGTTTGAAATTGTGATTATAAATAAAAATAATAATACCAAAATGACATGTCGTAAAAGTTATACCCGTTCACTTCAGAAGAGTACACACAATTAGGCATAAATAGGTATTTCTGTTTGTATATATATTATATTAAATAAACGTACATAGCAATAATTATATTGGGACTCGAAATGTATTATTTCTACAGGAATCCATGATGCGAGATCGAGACAAAATATCTATCCTTACTCAGGAAGTGGAATCTCTTAAATCTATAGGACAGGTAATTTTACTGTCATTATTATTTATTTACAACTCTTTATTGTTATATTAGAGTAAACTTTAATTATAAAATGCGTTAAAATTAAACTAAAAACAAAATAATAACTAAAATAATAAATTTTAGTTTATTAACTAAAATTAAACGAAATAAGTCTAAAAAGAATAACTTTCAAGAGTTACATCGCCATAACGGGTGGTCTCCCACGATCGCGCTGTTATCTAGTGAAGTGTTTCTCCGTAACAGAAAGGTGTAATGGTTTCTGCAACCATTAATTTTATTAGAATTAGAACATTTGCAACAGGAGCATCGTGGATGCTTC
>DVXP01001817.1:0-14023 GCA_018235645.1 Junonia grisea | reverse complement strand
ATATCCCACTGCTGGGCATAGGCCTCTTCTCCTATTAGGGAGAAGGTATGGAGCTTAATCCACCACGCTGCTTCACTACAGATTGGTGGATATGTATGTGTCAGAATTTCTTCCGGCACATGCAGGTTTCTTCACGATGTTTTCCTTCACCGCCGAGCTGGAGATAAATTTAAACATAAATTTAGCACTTGAAAATCCAGCGGTGCTAGCCATGGTTTGAACCCACTAGGCCATATCGGCTCGGTTAACTATTCACACTTTTTTAACGATTCTAGCTAAAATATTTATATACTGTACTATTCTTTCCAGGTCCAACGTATAAGAGCATTAGGACAGGGCAGGACATTTTTTCATAATAATATATAGCTAGTTACTATTTACGTAACGAAAAAATGATGTTAGTCGCAAAAAATGACTTAGAAATGGCTAGGTAGTCGGGACTATAGTCCGCGTTAGTCCCAAGTAAGACTCATTAAACAAAACAGTTTTATTTCGTGACGTCAATCAAGAGGAAATTACGTCTTTTTTGGTGGAAATATTTTTATTTATGTAAAAATGTCAAAGTATTAATAATAGCAAATCGTAAAATCCAGACCTGGAACGTATATCACGACTACGGAACCTATTGCCCGTCATTTTGGCTCGTGCTGTACTCATTTTATTTATTTCGTTTAGAACCTTGAATTCCTGAAACTAAATATTCGCAGGGGAGCCCTTTGTATCAGAAAATCCTTTTTCTTCTCTTTAGAACTGTATCCTTATCTTGGTAATGATTATCAAAGAGATCAAATGTTAACCTACTACAACGTCAAATGGTCGTGTCTAGCCACTACAACACTCAAATGTGTCGAGTGCGAAAGTAACTAGAATCCGAGTTTTGTAGTGGACAGATTATGTCACTACAAGCCTTCAAAAAACAATAACAACAAAAAAGTGTTACCACATTGAAAATATCTTTATCTTTACTATACAACAAGATTCACATAAAACACCTAACATATGTTATTATCAACGCGACAAAATACTAACCCTACTACTTAAACACTCAAATGTGTCGACTTCTCCCGAGTTTTGTAGTGGACAGATTAAGTCACTAAACAACAATAACAATAAAAGAAACGTTACCATCTTGAAAATATCTTTTTAATATACAATAAGATTCACATAAAATAACATATGTATTTACGCAACAACAAAAATGCAAACCTACTTACAACTACAAAAAGCCGTGTCTAGTAAGTGCGCTCTGGCCACTACAACACTTTAAATGCGAGTTGTCGAGTGCGAATGTCAGAAGAACCCGAGTTTTGTAGTGGACAGATTATGTCACTACAAGTGAGTTATGTCTGCCTCTGGGATTTATTTATGGGAGCAAATGGTGGCTCAACTTTGGGATTTGTAAACAAATTACTATGTATACTGGGACATGATATGCGTTTTAAATGTAGATACCATATAGGTATTATAAATGGTAGCGTGTATTATTTTTTATTGTATTTTACTACAATATTTATATACTTTTTATTTACATTTTTCTTAATGACCGGGTTATCTAACGGACGTTTTGCCCGTGCAAACCAAAAAGGTCTGACTTTTAAGGTAGATTTTAAATCAAAAGGTTACCTTTACATAAACTGGTGAACATAAAATAATAATCGCAATTTGTACATGAACTACTCTACCACGAAGGACCGCCATGAATTATTTAATTAATGCAGGTTAAATGATCATTTGACTGTTATTCTTAAAAAATAATCCATCAAATACCGAAAAATGCATATAAAACGACGAGCAGCTGGTACACACGAGTAATTTTACTCAAAAAGGAACTTAACTCAGAAGATCCCTTACACCCATTAATTATAAAGGGTTCTTTTTAACATGGCTCACATAGTGGCTTAATGAGATTTTCTCGTTCCCTTTTAGATGTCTACACACTGGAGTAACTTGTAAGGATTTAGCTTAATCACACAACAATATATGACTTTTATTTTACACGATGGTTGTTAAAAATACGACAAAGAAGTCCTAGTAAAATGCCATTTTTTGTGCCTGCAATACACATTGATTAGGAAAGCCTTAGGGAAATTTTCTCTAGAATGCTGCTAGTAAATGTATGCTACTCAACATATGCTTTAGCCAAAGAATACCGATCGAATATTATATTATCAAAAATTATTATAAATGTATATGCCTAAAAAGTTGTTATATATAACACGTTGTATACTAAACCTGATAATCATGACTTTTGTAGAAGTTATGGGACATTTTAGCTAAAAAGTCTAATAAGAGTAGTACAAAATTCAACACCAAAAAAAAATTGTTAAGTTGCATGAGATGCTTCTGACGTAATTGATATCTCACAGGAAGTTCTTAATGTTTTACGACTTTATTTACACTTTATCACCTAAAATATTCATATACTGAATATTGAACCTCACACTTATATTTAGGAAATATTATGACCTAAATTATGTCATGTCTATGTCAAATTTCAATCATCTATACGTAATAGTCTCGGAGAAACGCCTGTGACAGACAGCGAAGTCATTCCGAAAATGTTTTGATTTCCTTATACGAAGGAAGCGAAATATTGTAATTTAGGAGAATATTGGGTTGTGGGATTTCAACGGAAATATTAATTTTGATTGATTTCGAGATAACTTTTGTATGTATATATCTAGAGAAACTCTGAACTAATTTGAAAACATTTTTTTTGCTAATTTTATTTCAGAAGGCCCAATAATGATTCATGCACTTTCTGATTTAGAATACAATAATAATAATATTCATAAATACCTATTATAAATACATAAAGTAATAGTATAATTATGTCGGGCCTTTATTCGTCTAAGCTGTTGATCTAATTTTGATCAATTTTCTTATAAAGGACCTTTAAGAAGGCCATAGGTAACTAGAAATCGCAAGCAGTTCAACATACTAATCCGAAATTCAATCCAGCATCATCAATCTCAATAATACCTTCAATCGACATACACACGAGTTGTCGTCTTGTTAGACGTACAAATATCAATACGATATCATTAGACATACTATATTGTATTACGAAATCCATACTTCCAGGCAATTAACTCAATATAGCACGTCACTGTAAACGTTTTGAGGTCTAGATTGAATACTACATTAACGCACCGTCATTAAGTATACAGCATCTCACTGAAAGATGTCAACCGGATCTCTCACCCTCATCAAACGGACAGAAACTAATAGTTGGCATGACATCGTAATTTATTCAGTTTACATAAGAGCTTAAGATTCTGTTTATTTAGCTGAAACTGCCTATTGCTAGCGGTTCCGCCTGAGTTTTTTTTTAAACTAGCCCCAAAGTAGTTTCGAGATTTGTGTTATGGGATACTAGCTCAACTATACTATATTTTATTATACAGGTGTCCTAGAAAGTGTGGATCAAATCAAACAGGGGTGAAGGGGAAGTCATTTGATAACTTAACATTTTTGTGGAACCTATGCAAGATTTTGAAAAAATACTAAAATCGATATAACTTTTAAACAATAAAAAATCGGATTACAACTTTTGGAGTCAGAAGATGTCAAATGACCTCCCCTTCAACCCCTGTTTGATTTGATACACGCTTTCTGGGACACCCTGTAGATACATATATAGATATCCAAGACCCAGACCAATAAGGAAAAGATCGTTTACCATCATGACCTGGCCGGGGATCGAGCCCGGGGCCTCCACGTCGCAGGTAGGCGTGTTGACCGCTGCGCAAAGGACGACAATGAGTGGATGCCGTTTGTCTATGTAGAAAGAAAGTCTTTTGGGAACCTGAAAATTTACCTAAACTCTTTGCTCTGCCCGCATGTATATATGCTGTAGGTAAGAAATCGTTTGTTGTCAAATAGTTCGTTTTCTGGGATAAAAATATCCTAAAAATTAATCTGAGCTTCTAATCTTAATATATATAACTCAAAGGTGTCTGACTGACATAGTGACCTATCACAGCAAAGCCCAAAGCACTGGACGGTTCGGGCTGAAATTAAGCATGTAGGTAGATAATATGACGTTAGCATCCGCTAAGAAAGGATTTTGATTATCTCTACCCCCAAGTGCATGAAATAGGGGATGAAAGTTTGTATGAAACTTTGTCAATTTTTCTCCGGACGAAGTTGCGGGCATCAGCTAGTTTTAATACAACTGGCAATCATGTCAATCAATTCGGTAGTTACGGCGTGAAACCGCAACAAACAAACTCACTTTAGCATTTTTAATAATATACATACATACATATAGGTATAGGTAGTAAGGATGGTATGCTTATTTCGGGTATTGAATATGACGGTTTTGTAAAGTTGAGTGATTGAGTGACTTAATATCAAGGCATAAGTAGGTTTCTAGGCCATTAACTCTATGCTGACTTTTTTTGGTGTTTTATAAAGAAATAAGGTATGTTCTTTTTAAATAAATAAATATATACGGACAAATCACATAGATTGAGCTAGCTCCAAAGTAAGTTCGAGACTTGTGTTATGGGATACTAACTCAACGATACTAGATTTATAACAGATACATATATAGATACACATCAAAGACCCAGGCCAATCAGGAGAAGATCGTTTTCTGTCATGACCTGCACGGGGATCGAACCCGGGGCCTCCACGACGCAGGCAGGCGTGTTGACCGCAGCGCCACGGAGGTCGTTTAGAATGTATGTAGCTTTCCTGTGTTTAATCTTATGGGGTTCTAAGAACAATCCAATGACACCCACGAGGTACAACAATAGATTTGAGTAAATATCTCGAATTTTCGGTTACTTGCAATTAACTAGCGATTAAATACCGATACTGCTTTCTGATTAGCTATCAAATATCCTATTACCGAGAATAGATGTCTATTTTTAGAGCTAGAAATTTGTGAATCTTTCCTAACCGACTTGCTAAATGATTTTGGGTTTACTTTTTATGTCTTTTTTTGAGATTAGCTCTTTCAAACATTTGTACAGGTTCTCCAAGTTACTATAAAAATAATTATAATACATGCACACATTACATACATACATACATACATACATACTGAAAGTATAATTGTAAATAGTGTACTAAACCCTAGCCCAGGCTCCATACATTTCTGAAACGTCTTTAAATGATTCAAAATAATTAATCAATTTTATCGTGGCACATATATGTATAGAAAATCTTTTATTAAATGTACAAGATGCAAATTAAGCTGTCTTATGTAGATCCTTTTTAACGTGATGCGGATGAGAGCTAAGAATATGGATTTATATAGAAGTATCATAAACTCTATCCATTAGCTTGCTCTTTAAAAATTTAAAAACTTACTTCGTCATAATGATTACCTGTAGGTAATAAAGTCGTACAACGCTCATGGGTAGACTATACTAGTTAAACCGTACCACATGCACTGTTACAGTGCTCCAAACGTCAACATATTATGTCAGGATGAATCCCGTCACAGATTTAGCTATAATATATATTAATATACCATAATATAATATATATTATAGCAAGCTACCACACACTGAAAAATATATATTTTACGTTCATATGTATGGTGGTCGTCATATAGTAATGTGCAATAATTTATATTACGGTATAGCTTGGTGACGTCATAGAAATATATATTTTAGCTGAGTGTGCGGTCACTCGAAAATTTGTATAGAAAATATATAGTAATATGCCTATCTATAAATATATTAATATATATTATAGCTAAGTGTGTGACGGGCTTTAATCGGTGAAAATTATAAACGACTTTTTTTCATAAATATACAATCTACCGCTATAGTGCACTTGAAGAATTTTGATCGTTTACGTTTTACTCTAAGATTGATCAATGCGTGGGGTGGATATCGTTTAACTGTCAATTCGAAAATACCATTTTCTTTTTTACTAATGGATAAATACAATTAAGACGCAAATTATCTATAAATACGCAGTGTTTACGAATTTGCATGCAATTGAGTAAGTTTTATCTATAGAATATATTTTTATATTTTTTATAAAGTAAAACATCATGCGGTTGTATGTATGAGAACAGAATAAATAACAGAAATGTATGTTTGTCATTAAATCTGTGTCGTTGTTATAACAGCTTAAAACCTTTTAAAGTTAACTGGGTTACCACAAAGAAATTTAAAAACGTTGCATTTAATACTCATCCACAATATTTTAAGTGCGCTTCGCAAACAGACATTATTAATGTAGGTTGATTATTATAATATGAAGTATAGAGATATAAAACGTAACACAGCCTGTACATATCCCGCTGCTGGGCATACGCCTCTTCTCCTATTAGGGAGAAGGTATGGGGCTTAATCCACCACGCTGCTCCACTACGGATTGGTGGATTTACATGTGTCAGAATTTCTTCTGGCATATTCAGGTTTCCTCGCGATGTTTTCCTTCACCGCAAAGCTCGAGATGAATTTAAACACAAATTTAGCACTTGAAAATCCAGCAGTGCTAGCCAGGGTTTGAACCCTGGGTCACAACCTTTGGTTAAGATCCACGTGTTCTCACCACTAGGCTATCTCGGCTCATAGAGATATAGATGTTTAATTTCCTTAGTAGTTTTCTTTTATTACGAATGTGCTAGTTTTTTTATTTGATATACATATATAAAATGAACATAACCTGCAGCTGAAAGTCTTCGTATGTTAAGGATACAACACGTCTGACCTCAAATGTGTTATATGTACGTGTCGAAGGTATCAGAAAAACATGATGTAGTAATAATAGTTTCGACTACTACAACCATATATTTTTTTACTTAAAGACTATTCTTCGAAAAATATTGGCATCGGTTCACCCGCAGCGAGTTTCGTCTCAGACGGTTCAGAATTACTGAGGCTTTTACAAGACAAGCGTGCAGATATTATAGTAACGTCAGAATGATAATATTTCCTTTTTTTACATTATTTTTAAATATATCTTATAGAGTCAATCTGCATTACACACATACGCATAAAATAATTGCGTATCAAAACGCTTATACATCGTATTTATCAGTTCAAGCTTTAAAGAGACCTACAAAAAAAATTTAAATAAGTTTTTTTTACTTTAAATTATTTTTTATGACTCCGACCATTTAAAGCAAAAAATAGAGTTCGTATATACGCTAAATATTTTTAAGTTTTTTTTTTTTATTTTTTCACTAGTTCAGTATTTCTCAATTTGCAAATATCTCTATTTAAATTGCACAAATTTATATAAATTTTCAAATTGCACTTTTTTGTATACAAAACATTACGTATACAAAACATACTACGAAATACTTTGTGTACAAAACAAGTGTTTCTACGGTGAGTACACGACAATATTCACGGGGCGCCAAGTCAGACCCTTTCATAGCACGCGTTTTGTCACAAAGCGATTAGACGCGCCATTCATGCGGAAGTCTAGGAAACTAATTGTAATTTACTAATAATTTAGCCTGAAATTCGCAAATATACACATTATACACAAAATCATGTTTTTAACGTGTATATATTTTGTATACAAAGCATTTTGTAGTATATTTCTGCGATGAGTACACGGCGCGTCACGCTAGACCCTTTTATTACACGCGTCTTGTCACGGTAGCGAATAGACGCGCCATTCATGCGGAAATCTAGAAAATCTATTGTAATTTTCAAATATTTTAGTCCAAAATCGCAAAATCACCACATAATACACAAAATTGTGTTTTTAAAGTGTAAATATTTTGTATACAAAGTATTTTGTAGTATGTTTCTGCGGTGAGTACACGGCAGCGTCACGCCAGACCCTTTCATAGCACGCGTCTTGTCACGGTAGCGAATAGACGCGCCATTCATGCGGAAGTCTAGGAAACCTATTAGGGAAGTTTTCTTTAAATAATGTTGTTATACGTGCTGTATTAAACTGTTGTGTTACTTTGTTTTTTGGTTTTATATTTAATTAATAATGTTTGATATTTTGATATGTTTAAATGAAATTTGCTTTTGTCCGCAGCTCTGCCTGCGTGGATGTCGTTTATCCCATCATAGAGTATGATACTTCACCGAGGACGTATATACAGGACGTATATAAAATAATCAACATTGTTTAAGCAGTTTAGGTATAGCAAATTCCCAAATATACTGACAAACAGTTACATTCACATTTTTAAGTATCAAACGAATACGATCAGTGAACACAAAAAAAATTAATATCTTAGCCCAAATTCATAACTTCTAAATTCTTTTTCTTTCAAATAAGTTACATGTGCGTGCAAACAGGTGTCGTCACATAAGACTAAACATAAATAAAGTCAATGACATTATAAGTAACTCATACATATAACTAGTGAAAAAAAATCGCTTACGTGTGATAAAATATCAAAACCCATTCGTCACGCTACATTCGTGTCGCGTTTTTCGCGCCGGTGCACAGAGATTTTTCAATTGCGTAAAATAAAATGAATATAGTTAATACGTATCGATATTAAAATGAATTTGCATCGATTTACTACAAGTTTATTATAAAATATATTTTTCGTAAATATGATTAAGCTTTTCGGTTTCAGATGTATTATCATAGGTACTTTTGTTTTCCATTTTTTTTGCCTTTATTGTTAACTAATGGTGTCTTTAGAATCGGCAATTTTGCTCTGTGATTTGAAAAAATAAAGTTATTTGTTGTTTTTCTAATTATAACGTATATTTCTTGCTACTTTTTAAGGTTCTTTAACTGCGTTTTCTCACTTGTATAATATCGACTTAACCAATTTTAGGTAGGGATTAATACTAATACTAATTTTCACTACAACTTTAACCAGATGAAATTAGCAATAGATCTGGATATTTCCAGCTCAAATCAATTCAAAAATAGTCCAGCTCTAAGCCTTTATAGTGTTATCTATTTGCGTTTTTCACTTATAAATAGATTCTTGGCTTTAATCTCATCGAGAACACAGACAGACTGTCATTCAGTCATGTATCGTAAACTTCAATCACCGTTGCGCCAATAAAGTATTTTTAATACGTAGTATTTATGTTAGAACACATCTGTCTTCCTGTCCGTGTTGTTTGTTTTATTATCTCGAGCTGATTTCTGTTACAGAATATATGTATATTTAATTAAAAATATTCTGTTTTTTCTAAGAAATTTAAGATACTTTTGAGTTTTTTGATTACACGGTATGGCGTGTTTATATTGACCATATTTAGAATTTTGAGTTGGCAATGCAATTTAAGAATGTAGACAACTACAACGTTTTTAGGTTCAAACAGGCTGCTTTCAAATGAATCGATGCTACATGGTCTACTCTATCATATAAGTACACATTTAAAATACATCAAAGTTTAGGTTAGGTTAGGTAGGTAAGTCACATCTCTCCTATTGTTGTCTTAGATTTTCGCGATTATTACACATTGAAATAAAACTAGTTTGAACGGACTAGACTGACAGTCTACCCGTGACCACGAATGCTGTAAAGTGCTCGAAACGTCGGGATGATAAAAATTAATATACGCGATTTAAATCCGTTCAAACTAGTTTTATTTCACATCTCTCCTCTCTACCATTACAGTTTTGCAAATAAAGATAAACTTCATGAAATTTATTATAAAACTAAATCATTAATTAACGCAAATACACAACAATTCGAAACAATAGTAAACAAGTTAACAGAGATCGTTAAGAGGAGGACCGCTTCAATGCGAACAAGGCAGTAATTAATGTTTGACGTTTGTACTGCAATCAGTTTAAAGTCTTACTGAACTCGAGTGCTATCAAAACAAGGATATTTTGACTGAACGGCGTAAAGGATGATTATAGTATTTGTAGATGATGTATTTAAGCACAGTATTATCATTATAAGACAAATTATAAAGAACACGAGCTAAGTATGCGTTATTTCCTATTTATTTACTATTAAAAACTGAAAAATAAAACTCAGCTAGTACGATTTTTGGCACCCGAAAATCTGGGGGCCGAAAGTCCGAAAAAATTTGACAAATTTCAGCTAAATCGTTACAGTAGTTTCTGAAATCGCCGATAATCGTAAATAAATATTCTTTTTTTTTGATGCAGGGTAAATCTTCATAGATACCCGACTCCTGGGGGGGAGGTCTCGGTTTATGTGAGATTGCACACTCGGCGGCTATCGCAGGGGGTTTTACCCTGCGATAGCCGCCACAGCACGAAAAACGGAGAGACTACGGGATCGCTTTCGCAGCATGTCCGCGGCCTCTCCCGTGCGTTGCTCCGCTCGTGGCTTGCGGAATTATTGCAGCCTCAAAATTATTGTCCTTAATTAAATTGTATAAGATAAATTATAAAAAAATAATATCTAAATACGCGCAAAATTGGTTAAGTATAAATACAAACTTTTGCGTTCAAAAACGACGAGATCTAACTGGTGAGGTACCAAAATACTCAGTGGGATAACAAAAAACGTAATGAGTTATAAAAATACCTAGTATTTTGACTAAACGCTGTAAGAAAATGAAACTAAACAACCACGTGAAATTTAGTGTGCAAAGTCCTTCTGCTCCGTAGCTTTATCAGATAAATTACACGCTGAAACGGTTTGTTTAGCTTTCAAATCGCTTTTCTAGATTTAATTTAATGTGAAAATATATATTTGTATTTAAAATTCTTTCTAGACATCTTTCTCTTTTTAGTTATCGTTGTGATTGAATTACATATTTAATAACGAGATTAAGGTACGAGAGTAATGTTAATTCTTGTATTAAATTGAGTCATCACAATACTGGATCATAATGATGATGATTTTTATTGTATTCAAATATTAGTAGAAGAATATGGATATACTGATTTTGTTATTAACAGAAAATGTCTACCCTCTTAATAACACAGTTAGTCATTTTTACTAAATCAATGTTGGATGTGCTTCTTAGTTGATTGTCATTCTGTAACAAGACTTGAAACGAGCAACACTAATAAAAACTTATTCTGCCAGTCGTAGTCTTTATTACAATGTACGTCTTTAAAAAAATTTGATCCCAGAAGAGGCTGTAACGATTACGCTGTAATTTGTCATGTAGGGATTTTCGGAAGTGAAATTTCGATGTAAGATTAGGGCGCCTAATACCGAGGTATTTTGAAAAAATGGCTTAATCTATAGAGTCATCAGTATATTTTTTATTTTTAAAAGGTTAAAAAATCCATTAAACCTGTCTAGAATAAAGAAGGCTTATGAATTTATGCCGTTTTTTCGAACACTTCGAAACTAGAGACTTATCTTAAGACCTTATGTTAGCTTACTATTACGAGTATATCCGTAATAATGCGTGTTGAGTTTTCAGTTTTTAAACAAAAAATACACGATTAAACAAAACCAATTAACCTATTAGAATATTCTAATATCAGACTTAACAAATTTAATAAAACGTATCTTTAAATTTTTATATTTAGGTACATACTTATTTATTTCGCGAGAAAATTCGTATAAGGTTTCGTACAAAACAATTTTCGGTACACAAAATGTCTTAGCAAATTAGTGTACAACGTAAATAGGTCACGGTAGTACCGTAGAAGCAATTAAGTGAGTCCGTAACAGATCCTAAAATTTACCTGAAAGACATACGAGTTTTCAGTACCTACGTCCCAACTTAGATACTAGACACCTAACTAATTATTAATTTGTTACTTGTAGGTATAACTATTTATATATATTATACTAACTGTGCTGTAAATCAATTATTATTAACGTAATTAAACTTTCAATATTTATTTTCAACTACCTACATACTAAATTAGATTTAGTACTACGATAATAAATTAGATTTTTTTTTCAATAAATTATATTTTTAGAAACCACTGTAAATGTAATTTATTTAATAAACTATAATTTAATTTCTTAATGTAAAAAATTTAAGTTAGTTAGAAAATAATCGCAAAGAAAACTATTTAAAGAGCAGCGCATTTTGAAATCTTTCATGAAATTGTTTCAGGATGTTGTATAAAAATTAAATTCTTTCAGAAAAACTTCGCAAAATACTGAATGAATAAAGAGCACATTTCACTATATATCTCAAATTGTAAAAAAAAACATTATTAAAAATATTTCTTATGAAAACATCACTTAAAAATATAAAACAATATTGGCGTAACTTTAAACCAAAAACGATATAAAAAAATTACCTTCTTTCACACGTTCAGGAAAACAAAAATCCTTTTAAAACCACAGACACATCAAATAAAAACCACTTCACTTTAGCACTAATTTGGTCACATCAACGAAGTATCGCAACGAATTATTACGGCACGATATCCACGCCGTCACACACGTCCGCTCACGCTGACGTCTCGCCGCCGATTACCGTTTGCGCATGGTAGTAGTACTACGAAATGACATACGTCGCATTGCGTTATCTGTTCTTATGTAAAATTCAAAAATTTTTATTCGTTTTTAGAACGCTGAGACGTTTTGATTTATCTGTGGGGTGGGTTTGATGTTTTGATTTTTTTTTTCAAGATTTTTTTTTTTAATTTAGTTCGGGCATATTTTGCATTTGCTCGAGTCGTTTTTTTTTTTGTAATTCGTTTGTGTTGATAAAAGGTACACATTGTTTTTAAATTACTAATTTGTTAATAAAATCAGATGTGACTGTATAATGACGATATTTTGAATTAATTTTGTTAAAACACTTTTAATATTTTTTTTGTACAAAAAAAAATAACGACAAAGAGTTACTTTTATAACAATTTGTAGAAAATCTTAATTTTTTTTAATTTAATCATAATCAATTATTACCTAAATATTAATTTAGAATATTTAAACACAAAAGTAATACTTAAGTAGTTATTAACAAACATATTAAGTTGAACCAAATTGATAGAGCGTGCCGGTGAAACCGTAGGCGTTATCAACGTAACATAGACAGACAGAAAGAGATATTCTCGAATTCTCGTATTTAAAATATTAGTCAGAATTTCGGATAAAAAGTAATATGTAATATGTAGTATAAACACATGTTTTAATACAAAACCTTTTGTAGGTTTAGTTAGTAGTGGACTAGTGATCAAATTGTCCATTTTCAAATTACTTTAAAGCATTTTAAAAGCTGTAATACCGTTACTAAACTATTTGACAATTCTTGGAATATGTAATATATTCTCCGTTCTTTACTTTTAGCCATCTATGATGTTTTCCGTGAAAATTTTATTATTTTATTGGGAAAATGATTTATATACTGTTAAAGACAGTCCAGAAGGGAATAATAATACAACAACTGTTCATTATACATGTCTCTATTTCCACGATTAATACAATAATCCATTATATTATATGCCCCTATCGCTATGTCTCCTCTCTTGACATTCACCACCATTGCTAGGCAGCCACTAGCCAGCCGCCAACCAGCCAGCCAGCCAGGAATCTCGTATTCCAAAGAGTCCCGTTAACAATACATTTTCCCAATACTGGTGATAATCCAGAGTATTAGCTTTCTGCATAACAATTTTAGGAAAATAGATCTAGTCTTTTAAGGAAAAATACCGATTTTGAAATAAGTATTCTTATCCTATTCTTTATTAGTGCTCCGATCTTACTAGTCTTAGGCTCTTAGGGTAATGATATATAGCCCATAATCTTCAGCTTTATATTTAATTTCACTCTATGTATATTATTTTATAAACTATTGTAAAAATGATGAACTTTATTTTTATGCTTTTGCTAAATAAGACAAATAACTTAGTTGACAGTAATGCGTAATACCCGACTTACAAAAACACCTAAATACAGAAAAAAGTTTATCAAATTAATTAAGTTAATTCCTATTCTCTGCTAATGGTCGCTAGTTATTCCAATTTAGCACAAATTACTACGTCCATTGAAATCGAAAACGTATCCATCAATTCACTAAACGATTTGTCATCTAACCGAATCGTTATAATATTATTAAGTATAATATCTATCTATCTAATATATTTAAACGAGCAATTCTTGTATGTTTATATGTATCTATGTATCTTCAATTTTAGAAATAAAGGCAACTATTCCGCTGATATTTATTTTTCGGGGGGGGGGGTGGGTGAATAATCGGCTTGCGTT
>DVXP01001816.1:0-14026 GCA_018235645.1 Junonia grisea | reverse complement strand
AAATGTCCATGGGCGACAGCATTCACTTTCCATCAGGTGATCTGTCAGCTCGTTTGCCGCCCTATCCCATAAAAAAGACATCTCAAGTTTAAAACATTATTTGCATCAATTGCACTATTATTGTATTACCACGACTGCTAGCTATTTGTAAATTGTATCTTTTAAACGTGACATCAGCGAGATTCCAATTACTGTCGCCTAAGCATTTATTACATTGTCATGGATTTCATAACCTTGTACTCGCGTTATGTATTATGATTCACATCTGTATGCAAGTAAATAATTCTTGGTAAACGATACTAATATAAACTAATAATAATAAAATAGTTTAAAAAAACTAAAAAAAAACACGCTTAATCCGAAAGAGTAAGCCCGAAACTGCAGTCATGCGCAGATCGCGGGCTAGCTCTGTCTTTTTCATTCCACTAAAGAGTCCTAATAAGGATAATGGGAAACTGTTATCAAATTATTGCATTATCATCCACCATCAAATCATCATTTGACACGTGTGCAAAGTTCCAAAAATTCCAAAAAAAGATTCCGTTACATACTAACATCCATACAAACATACATACATACATACATACATACATACATCCCGAGCTAATAAAAGCGTGTTAAAAATTATAAAAGTTATTGAGTGTTGATTTTTAAAGAAAATAATGAAAGTCTAGTTCTCTAGTTTAATAATTATGTTTCATGTTAAATTGTATAAAAAAATTAATGTACCTATGAAGAAAAATAATTCACTTGTTGATAGTTTTTTTTTTATGATAACGGACATGAATTTTATTTTATGAGATACTCTTGAATTTTATATCTTGAAATCTTTCAAAGGGTTATTACTCGGAAAGACAAAATGAAAACAAACGTTGTTAATGTTGGTGAATATTTATGAAGGGTTAAGATAGACAGACAGATCGGTCTGTTTATCCGAAAATTGTGAAAACGGTTATCATTTTGATAGGTAACAAAAATAACTAATAAATAGATTAATTTATAAAAAGATCGAACTAGTATAAGTTCCGATAGGTTTATAATACGGAACTCTAAAAGGGGCAGAAGTATGAACATTAAATGACAAAGGGACAGCAATATGCAAATTGAGACAATGACTTGTAAAATGACGATCCGTAGCTTGTTTCATTGTAACATAAAACTATACATTTTTACGAGTGACCTTTAACATTTACACTTTTAGTACTCTATCGTAAAATGAGAGAAAAAGAGCAATACTTATTTTAGATAGTTATTTTTTCATCTTCAGAAATGTATTTAGGATCATGACCATATTTCCTACCTTACAAAAACAAAAGATTTGACAAATATGTCTCAAATTCCGGAAATCTAGATCTATAGTTTTAAACAGTTTTATTTATGACAAAACCTATTTAAAATTACTTAAAATGAGCGTTACTGTATTGTACTACATATCGATTAAAACGGCTACAATTGAAACATAATTACGACAAGACAACATTATGTCCTATGCAGACTAGAGACGGCGTGAGGAAATATTTTTATCTTTATCAAAATAAATTTAAACATAAATACGTAAAATATATAAATATGTATAAACAATAGGTACGTAAAATGCCATGCTTTGAAAATAAACGTTAAACGTTTTTATATCGTTTGGTATTATATGATTTTTTTTTATAAACATTGAAATCTATATCTAGTAACGAATATTTATACCTATCTTTGTTATCGAATTTATGTTGGACGGGCAATACGTGCTTTATATGGCTTAAATATAAAATATAGCGCTTATTACATTTTATTATTGAATTTTTTATAGTTGGCCCAGTAGATTTAGGTTTATTTATTACATACTTAAAATAAAATGACAGAGTTGGAGTAACTGCACTGTGCTCTGAAGCTATAGACACAGGTTTCATGCCCGCCAATTATATCGTTCATATAGATATTTGCCGTTTAGGCGTTTGGGTTGTGTAAACTCCATTCTCCGAAGGTAGGATCGTATGAAAAGAGTACATATCTTTTCTCTTTATAATCCTACTAATATTATCCTATCCTACTAATATAATAACTGCGAAAGTTTGTGAGTGTGTGTGTATGTTTGTTACTTCTTCACGCTCAAACGGCTGAACCAATATTGATAAAATTTGGTATACAGGAAGCATACATACATCCAGGTATAACACATAGGCTACTTTTATCCCGGATTTTTAAACTTTATAACTTTCCGTTATATAAGCGAAAAACTATATTTACCTTCTCGAGATCTCAACTCAATACCAAAACGGCACAATCGCTACGTAACTTTTTCAGGTCTATTGTATACACGATCGACGCCAATAAGCATTCCTTTCGTTAAAAAAAGAGTAAAAATAGACAACATTCATAGACAACATTTTCTTTCACTATTGATGTAGTGTTACGTCTAAATTATAAAGCGAAGCGAACGCCGTTTATACATTAAAACAATACAATAAAATTTTTGCTTATTCTGAGTTGTAAATTATGTACTTATTGTAATAACTGAATCTGCCTTATAAATTGGACATACCCAATAAGAACAATCAGTCTGATAGTCCGCGGGTAACACCGCGGGGCGCAGCTGGTAGTATATAAAAATACTCATTCAGGCTCAGTCTGCGCAGGCCACAACCCAACCGCTTCGTTAACATCGGTCTAATGAACCATCTATCCTTCCAAGTTAAAATACATACCAAGAAAATTACCCTTTGATGTTAAACCCCTTAATAAACCGAACCCTTCAGAATCGGATTGAATACTTCGAGTTTCACAAAGTACAAAGTCACATGCCATCAAAAGATCTCAAAGAAAATAAGCGAACAAGAATTTCTTCCTAAATCCATCGAAAATGCCTATTAAATAGGTATAATCCGTTCTTACTATAAGGGTAAAGGGTATCGAAAATTTTTAAATGTTTTCAGAAAATGACGGACGATAAAAGTCTAATGTGTTTTTTTGACCAAATTTTTTAGTATAAAAATTTTTCCAAAATAGTACTTTGTTCATTCGGAGTATTAACTAGAAAATACTCGTATTTTTTTTTCAGGTAAGTATTTGCAGCGTGTGTGTGATCACGGCAAAACGTGTTTTTTGCAATATCCTCAACCATTAATGCTTGTCAAATAATTTTAAAATATATTTCTTTGGAAAAAAATGTAAAATAAGCATTAAATATGTACCTTTTAAACAATAGAATCTTTGTTGTAAATTAATTTAATGTTTGACCAAAAAAAAACTCTGGAAATAGGCATCTTTTACATCACAACCGCCCTGAAACGTCTAAAATACCAGAAATGCCACAAATGATGAGAATCGAAGAAAAGGTAGTGTCATTGCATCTATATTTAAATTTAATTGAACATACTGAAGTTTGTCATCGGCTATTTGTTGGTGTCGTGTGTTTCTAAACCCCTGATGCTTTGCGCCTTAACTGCTTAACATTTTAAAACACGTATTGTAATGCATATATTCAACTAAATCACCTATCCAAGGCTGCTGTAAATGATTAGAAACATCTGTGTTATAAAAATAAATAGTAAAGCAACGTCGATTTTGAATGTTTTTGTCACTGGTCGACTGGCTGACCAACTGACGAATATTGAGCCTTTTATTCGCAAACTTTGCTCGATTTTAATTACTCCTTGTTTACTTTGCGAACGCGTAAACAATTTTATACAGGGCGCTCACAATATTAGTTTTAATTTTATAAATGAACTTGGACCCCCTATTTTAACCCGATAGAAATTTAAAAGTGTTTTTAAAAATATTTATCAAATTTAAACAACAAAATAATGACTTATAATAAGCACAGTTGTAGTATCCCGAGATTTCACCGTAAATTTTTAGCATGAGGCATCACTTTTTTATGAAAATTTACAAAATTAAAATTAGTGAATATTATATTATAGTAAATGAGAGATCCGTATTGCCTAATTATTAACCTCTTATTGGTTAATATGATTACATAGTTTTCGTTATATGAATTGCAGTTACATGGTTTTTTAAATAAATTTTATATGTCATTTAAAGGCATGTGGTGTGAAGAACCCTTATATCACGTCTTTTTTTCGTTTTAACCTAAATATCCTAAAATGCTAAAAATCAAACATGCAATTGCATATTAATAATTTACCTTCCCCATAAATGTAATCTTTAACACGAATCACTAAAAAGCGTGCTCGAGCGAAAAAGATCAAGTGAAAAGGGGGAAAGTGGGGTAAAACGGCGATTGGGTAAAAAATTCAAACATGATTTCACTCTGAACGGAATCATACAGTAATTGCTATCCCTCCCTCAGCAAAATTCCATATCCTCTCGTGTTATCCCGATTAAGTTTATGCTGCGTCGTTATTTTTTGTGTTTATTTTTTTACCTACTTGGAAAAAGGAGTTCTCGATTCGACTGAATGATTTTTCCAATAGGACATGCCTATATATTGGTCCTATATTAATTTTATCAAATACGGTATGTATTTTGTTAATGAATGTCAATAAGAACAAAATTACGGCCTTTACTATGCTGCTGTAAGTCGTTATAACTGCTATTTGAAGAATAAACGATAAGATAGCACATATTTTTACAAAAAAAAAAAATATTGTATATATTAAGAACCTATTCATTGAATAAGTTTACATCTATTAATCTATAAGTTAGTTGCATGAGGGACGAAATATTGTACAGAAGTCAGAAAACCCTCTACAGCTGATAAATGCAAGTATAGAAAGGTCACGGGGGAGGCCGCGGATGTGCTGCGAAAGCGATCCCGTAGCGTCTCCGTTTTCCGTGCTGTGGCGGTCATCGCAGGGGGTTTTAGTGAGTGCAATCTCACATAACCCGACACCCCCCCCCCCAGGAGTCGGGTATCTATGAAGATTTACCCTGCGTCAACAAAAAAAAAATGCATCTTTATATAAGGTGCGTCCATTGTAAATTTGTAACTCTACGAAAAGAAATCAATAATTTTGTTTTTCTTTTCGTATTTCATAAAACATGAAAAAAATTAAAGCTTAACTATTTATTTCAACAAAAATCATTTTTTCCTAAAAACTCAAAAATAATGTGTAGTTACTTAAACTTATCTTGTCCTTCTATATACAATAAGATAGAGGTATAATGTGTTTTTTTTTTCATTTCCTCATTAAGGGTATAAATAAAAGCATTTACAATCTACGTAATATATCCACAAAAGAACTTTAAAAATCCAAACAATTTTTATAAAGACTTACCTGTCGAGCTATTTCCGCTAATTGTTATGTCAAACTTTTTAAAACAATAATTTATTTCATGAAACTTAATTGTTGTCAGTAGGTATAATTAAGGGCAAATTACCCGACTTAGTTCATGACAGCTGTAATGTAATGAATAATGATTCTAACTTTTCCATTATTATCAAAGGGTAAAAGTTGATCAATTTGTATATAGCCATTATAACTTTCTAGCTAAACCTAATTATCTGTTTTACTTAAAAATACAATCTACTGATGGTCTCTAGTGAAGTATTTTACGTAATACGTCTAAATCACATAATATTTTAATAAACATTAAATCGTGTATATGATATGTCATATACACGATTATGTTGGAGTATAATCACTAGAGACCAGACATTTGATGAAATGTAACATATTGTATTTCATCAAATCGCTTAGGAGGTTTTTACATGTTTTTCATGTAAAAATCACAAACATACTTATGTTAGGTACTTATGTATAAGCTATTATGGTAAATAATAGCAATATTTTACTTAAACTTAAATTCCGACTTATACTTTATAATGACCCTGCTTAAAGGTCATAACACGAGGAATAATTTCATGAACCCAGGGCAAATGAGTCCTAGGTATTTTAAAATCGATTCAACGTAAGGTCAGTCAACCTGTGCACTAGCTAGCAATTTACCTCAGAAATTTGAATTTACAGCCGGTAATTTATAATTCAAAGTACATGAAAGATATGAAAAGTTAATCGGTCTACGTTAACTTTGAATATAATAATAGATCATTTGTATCTTGAAATTTTCTTACAGAAATAAATAATGTCCAAATAATGAAATAAATAATGTCTAAATAATTCAGTTTGTTATTATTTTTTTTTGTATATATTATGTGAATTATTATATAGTTAGTTAAGTCTTAGTTGTAGTTATTTTATCTTGTGTATATTTCTTTATGTAATTAATTTCAGTTAATATCTATATACAATAACCATTAGTTTATCATTTAAAAAATAATTAAAACAAATTATTTACATTTAAAAAATAATTAAACAAATTAATATATACAAGAAATATTACTTTGTTTAAAGAAATAAATATTAAATTAGGTACCTTTTCATTTTACGACAAAAATTTCAGCGGGTTTTTCCGGAGAACGTAATAAACAAATAGCTATTATAGTTTAATATCGATTATTCGTTACTATTATTAATAATTCGACAAGTTTTTCTTTCTTTAGGAACAGCAAGTGCAAATTCTATATTACCTCCTCTTAAAAATGGCAGCGATTTACGTGAAACTGGATACTTAATAGACGTCGGCTCCAGAACAGCCCGGTAATTAAATTAATGACTTAATATGATTTTTTAAGAAATATTCTTAATTATTTTTTAAGTCCGAGTTTGCTTAAAAATGCTTATTTCAAAAATCACAGATTCGAAGAATGAGATTTAAGTTTCTTTTTTTTTTTAAACGATAGCTTATTAAATAAGTGTAAAATATAAGACTGGTCTGAACTGGTCTTAATAGTTCAATAATTTTGCCGTTGAAGTATACATACATTACTCATTTTGATACTTATATTTCAGGTTTAGAAGAAAACATAAAAATAAAATATTATATATTCTTTCATTGGTTTTGTTGTTTCTTCTCTTAAGTATAGCTATAGCAATGACTGTATTATGTGAGTAATTTACTTGTAAATTAAAAAAATATCAAATTAATGTAATTTTTTCCTGCATAATTGATTAATTGTTTTGTATTTATATAACCTCAATTTATTGTGTTAATTTACCTTTCATCATTATATTTTCAATGCACCTTAAAAAGAATTAAAATTTCTAATTATATTTATATCAAGATCAAGCATATTTTTACAAAAAAAATACTGTTTGTAGATATAAAACAAAAACACACAAAGCCTATACCCGTGTGTCTAAGTAAAGAGTGTCTCAGGTCAGCCGCTAATCTTGCATTATCTATGGACAAAAGAGCAAATCCATGTGATGACTTCTATCAGGTAAGAATATAACCATTACTCTTTAAAACCCCCATCTCAGAAGTTAGATACTCGTAGATATACCTGATTCTGAAACTGAACTGAAAGTCGAAAGTTCAGATAGTTTAAAAATATAGGTAATATTTTTTTCAAGGTCCTTTAAAAACTTATCTTGCCTTAGGTGGTGAAGGATATATCGTGAGAAAACCTGTATGATTTGGGAGAATTCTTAGTTATTTTTTTTTAATTTACGTCGTATATCGTCTAGAAGAATCAAGGAATAAACTTCTGTTTTTCTTCTCAAAAGTAAAAGAGGTCTTTGTCTAACAATAGGATACAGTATAGGCAAAGTATAGGCTCTTACTGTTTTTATATTATTTTCTACCACTCTGACGTAACCTCACCACCCACTTTACCAGTATGTTTGCGGCAACTGGGCTAAAGAGCATCCTCGACCTGATGCGTTCCAGTCATACGACTGGTTCAGAGAGAAACAAACCAGGGTCTACACAGCTGTGCGTGACTTCTTGAGCAAAAACAGTACAGGGCAGCCTCTGCCAGTGAAGCAAGCCAAGGATTTGTATACTGCTTGTATGGACCCAGGTAATAAGAATGAAACTAAGAAGAAATAAGATAAGAAATAAAATACTTGTAAAATTGTCCGTATTCTTTTCTTTTTGTAGACAAAGTTGTGTTTAAAAACCTTGACGTTATCAGATCGCTTTCCTTTGCATACATTAGCTTTTGCGCGTAGTTCACAAAATATATTACAATATTTAACTTTATTATGCTAAAAGTTGAATATTGTGCAGCGTTCATAATGTCCACTTAAGCATGAAAAATGGATAGCAATTTGGTAAAAAAAAAACTCTACAAATGTAATAATCGATTAAATCTACTGATTATTATGTAACTCGATATTAAACACGCTAAGCCTTAAATGAAATATGGTTTAAGTTATTTATTTACGAGTATACAAAATTATTTTAATTTCAGAAACGTTAGACAAACGAGGACTAAAGCCAATTTTAAAAGTACTAGAATCTTTAGGATTACCAGCTTATCCTACTTACGTCAATGTGACAGATGATACTAATTACACGACGTATGATTTTGATTGGTTAGAAGCAGTTATAAAGATTAAAATTCAATTAGGAATGGATGTTTTGATTGGCTTCGATATATTTACTGATCCTAAAAATTCCTCTGTTTACAAACTCGTTATGGGATCACCGGAAACAACTAATCCTTTTCCAAGGTAAAACGATGAACAAGCCTAGTTTCATTCTAAAAAATTAATTTGATTCCTCCTATTAAATAGAAGTCTAATTATTATGGAAAACTTAAAAGAAATGTATTAATTGGAATAATACTTTTAATTGTATCGTATATCATTACAGCATGCGAAACGAGAAGAAGAGACACGTTGGTCGAAGGGACATTTTAAAAAATAATATAGAGAAATATAATAACGATAAAAATATTTTTGCTTACAATAATGACGCTCGAAATTATGGAGATTTGGATAGCAAAGACGATGACGAAAAGATTGCTCACATTCACAAGCTGTTTTATGCGGAACTCATCAAATTATTCGTGGTTGAAGCTGCCCCAAAAGATATTAACTTGACTGAATTACAATTGGACCAAAACATTTTTCTAGCTGCAAATGATTATTACAATTTAACTAACGATATGTATGAGGTGTGAAACTTATTGGATTATTGTGAATGCTTTATTTTACTTATAAAGACATCTGGCGTAGTTTTGACGCTTACAGACGTTTTCAGATGTTCTGAAGCGTGCTGTAATCTTGTCTTCCTAAATGGATTAGGCGCATGTAAAAATGCACCTTTAAACGCTAATAATCATCTAACATAAACATTTACTATTTCATTCTATTTTTTCTCATTTCATTGAAACATAAATGTATACTACAAATTATGTTTTTAGTTAGAAGCTGACAATGACACATCAAGTGAAGAAGATGAATACTTGAATGTTCCAGAATACACAGTTTATGAAATTCAAGCCCACACGGACATGATAGTTAAAGACAATAACGGTACAGCTATTCCTATTTGGAAAAAATATTTAGAAGGTGTATTCAATATCAGTAATGTGACACTGGATTTCAATACTGATAAAATTCTGGTTTCCGATCCTGATATGGTTTACATGTCTCTAATGGCTGCTTATCTATCGAAGGCTTCTCCAGTTCTGATAGAACTATATGTTTGGATAAAGGTTTTAAACTCTTGACTAATTACACGTTAGCATTCTTTAATGTAGCTTGGACCAAAATGTTCAACTTAAATTCTCAGGTGGTAGAGGTTATGGCAGCTCATACAACAACTGAGTTACGACTCCTGTTTCAAAGAGCATATCAGGCTCTAGGGACCCATGACATGTACACACCACCACGAAGCCAGCAGTGCGCGAGCGCAGTCAACGAAATGCTTGGAATGGCAGTGTCGTATGCCATCGCTGATCCTCATTTCTTATATAATACTAAACCAAAAGTTAGTGTTATTCACTTAAATTCAACCATACCTTAATAATCTTTTGTGAATATTTTATGTTGATAAAATTTTAATTTAAACTACAAATTGTCTTTTTATGAATATAATAATACATAAGCTAAGGCGTTTATTTAGAGTGGCTTATCTAGAATGATCTTACTTTATTATGCCGCATGAAATTAATTGCTATTTTAGATTGAAGTAATGCTAAATGAAATGAAAAATGCACTTGCCCATCTTGTCGGACAAGCCAAATGGATGGATGACGATACAAAATTAGCCACATATCAGAAAATAATTGAAATGAAAACGTTAGTAGGGTTTCCTGACTGGTTGCTTGATGCTGAAAAGTTAGAAGAGTTTTATAAAGGAATCGAAGTGAATAAAAACACTCATTTGGAAAACTTGATAAACATAATACAAGTGAAGATAAAGAAGGCTCTGAACAAGTTTCGGATCGGTAATAATGGATCTTGGGCCACTGATCCCACGGAGGTCAATGCCTACCATACGTTTCAGGAAAACACTATAAGTAGGTAACAAATGCTTATAAGCCTTAGTAAATTTTTCTTCAACAGTGTGCCAAAGAATATTGATAGTTGTTAATTAATTAAATTCTTAATTTTTGGACGCAGCTGTACCTTTAGTGATGTTACAATATCCATTCTTCGATTTAGGACTTGAGTATGTAACTTTATTTGCATTTATTTTTCATTTTAAATTGAAACACAAAAATAGTAGACTCTAACAGAAACTTAACCATCTATTTTTTAAGTGATAAACTATTATTAATTTTCCAGTTCTCTAAACTATGGCTCACTTGGCACAATACTTGGTCATGAAATAACCCATGGATTCGATAATTTTGGTAAGGAAGTAAAATTAAATAATTGACTTTTATATGAAAATCTTAAATCCCTGGTGCATCAGAAATTAGATTCCAGTCTTAACTTAATGTTTGCAAACATAATATATACTCTTTCGAACTTACGTACGTACGTAACTTACGTAACTTAATTAAAATATTGATTTCACAGGTCGTTTGTTCGACAAAAATGGCAATTTGATACCATGGTGGACGAATGAAACTATTGACTTATTTGTCAACAAAACACAATGCTTTGTTGACCAATATTCATCCTATTTTGTGCCAGAACTTGGTAAACATGTAAGTAGGCCTTTTTATAATCAAAAACGCTATATAATATATTTAAGAATGACATTATGGCCATTTACCTTATTTCTAATAATACAGGACACAGAAAATGCTGATGTGATAGAAATCAGAAAAACGCAGAGAACCAATTGTACCGAATTTGGAGTTACAGAACATACAAATGTATTTAGTTGCAATTTTTTAATTATAGGTAGATGGTAAACAGACACTTGGGGAAAATATCGCTGACAATGGTGGACTTCGAGAGGCACTGGCCGCTCTCAGAGCACATCTAAGAAAAACTGGGCCTGAACGAAAACTTCCTGGTTTTGAGCACTTATCATCTGAGCAATTATTCTTCTTATCCTTCGGAAACGTAAGTAGAATTTGTACTTAAAATTTAAGCTATTTATACTTACTTTAATTTGTTATTGTAATAATCTTCATATTTCCTTTAAACAAAAATGAAGCTTCTAAATGTGCTTATAACAAATTTTGTCTGATGGTCTATCTTACGTATAATTATTGATGTGTCTCACACGAAAACCACAGACTAGAATACTATAATGTGACTGAATTTACAGTTTTCAATTCAGATTGCAATTGGTTTTCAGTTGTGGTGTGGCGTTTCAACCAAGGAGGCTCTAAAGTCTGATCTCACTGACGAACATTCTCCGCAGCAGTTTAGAGCAAGAGGCGTGCTGCAGAACAATGCCGACTTCGCCAAGACTTGGAACTGCCCACCAGGATCGCCTATGAATCCCGAGAAAAAATGCATCATTTTCTAGAAAATTTCTACTTATTTTGTACTGAAATGTCTGATTGATTTAAGTAACGAGTTTGTTAGTTAATTTGATGAATCTTTGTCCAATTTATGAGGAAAACCGTAGAGCCTTCAAATAAGAGCAATGAATAAAATAGTTTTTTAAAAAGACATTCATTTTATTAAACAACGAAAAGACAATAATGTAACATAAATAAACAATAGAATAATACATATAATAAGTAGTTCCTATTTTAGTAAGATATGATAAAGCACCGTGTTTTAGTGATTTATCTTAGTATATAGAAATATATATATAGTTCTTATTATAAATTATTCACATTGTCCTATTGTAAAAACAAATTCAGTGAAACAATAATATTATTAATATAGGCGGGTAATATATACAGCTTGTAATATAGAAGATAAGTTTAATGATTATTATTAAATAAGTAAGACTTGTAAATAGTTTTGTGTGAAATAAACGTTTTTATATTGATAAATAAATATAAAATATACCACAAAACAAAGTTTGAAAGTTTTAATAAATTTATTTCAGGTATTAATAATCATTATAAATGAACTTGTACAATTTTAAGGGGGTTCTTATGATGAATAATCTTAGTGGCTACTGATGATTTTGGAGTATCCGCCGCCGTAGCCTAGACCGGAGTGGCCGATGCTCAGACCGGAGTGGCCGATGCTCAGACCGGAGGTGCCGATGCCTAGGCCAGAGTGGCCGTAGCCATATCCGGAAGAGATTCCGTAGCCGGACGAAATGAGACCAGAGGAAGCGTAACCACCGCCGTACGAAAGACCGGAGCTAACCGCTGCTACTGGAACAGACGCGACTTGTTTCTCAACAACCACGGGTTGTGGTACAGCAACTGGCCTGTCTACAACCACTGGGTGGGGAACCGGGACAGGCCTGTCGACTTGCACGGGAACGGGCACTTTAACTGGACGCTCGACGTACACTGGGTGGGGTACGGGCACTTGGCGGTCGATGTACACTGGGCGATCTACTGGTACTTGCTTTTCAACCGTCACTGGGTACGGTACAGGTACTTGCACTGGGACCTTGACCGGGTAGGGTACCTTCCTCTCATAGTACACTGGTACCTGTCTGGTTACTTCGACAGGCACTTTGTGGATGACGGGCACAGGTCGGTCGACTGGTACGGGCACTGGAACCCTCACGGGGTAAGGTACTTGACGGTCGACTGGTACTGGGACAGGTACTTGGACTGGAACTTGGACGTCCCTAGTGATAGTGCGCGTGATAAATCTCGGTACTTCTTGACGGAGGATGACTGGATTCGGTTGTACTGATACTGATGTTTGTACTTGTGGTGCGACAGCAACAGCGGGGGCAGCGGCTACAGCGACGGCAGGGGCTGCGGCCACAGCGACAGCTGGTGCGGCTCCGATAGCCACGCCGCCACCTCCAATTCCGATTCCAGCTCCACCAATACCTACTCCACCACCAATTCCGATTCCGCCGCCACTGATTCCAATGGCTGAACCTCCACCAATTCCATATCCATGGCCCAATCCAGAACTGTAGCTGATTCCGTGAGACAATCCAGAACCGAGGCTTATTCCGTGAGATAAGCCAGAGGATACGTATCCGTGTCCCAATGAGAGGATGCCTCTCTTAGCTAGCTTGCCTGCTGGTTCGTCTTTGATACCGTTCTCGAGAAGTTCTGACACTTTAGCTTTGTCGACCTCCTTGGCTAAGCTGCTTGCTACAAGCAGCATCTGAAAAAAATAAAAACCTTTTTAGAATCAGTTCTAATCGTTAAATCTATTTGTTTTTCATTAATGAGTGTCGTTTTTATGCGTCTATATGGGTTAATAACAAAAACCGGCTCGCTAACCAATAAAATGCCGTGAACGCCACATACTCGCCGCATACAAGGTGCTTACAGTTTTTCTATCGATCTTAAAAAGTATGTTCCAGCGCGCCTATGACGCAAGCTTAGCATTATGTTAAGGACTGTATACAATGATGACTTTGAATATTGTACAAAATTAATGACCGGGGAAATATGTATCTATGCCATTATCTGTGCTTCTATGCCATAAAAACACAGTTCCTCTGTTTAGGAACAGAGCATCTAGTAAAATAAAACATAATTTTGAAAAATCAGAAATACATGGACATACAAAATATTCTTCCAAATAAATATTACCCTACTACCTCACAATTTTAAATCAGTTAAGCTTAGAACTGTAGTCTGTACACAATGTTTGTTTTTTTTTTTTTTTTTTTGATCCAGTATTTACAAGTTTAGAGCCGAGATGGCCTAGTGGTGCGAACACGTGAATCTTAACCAAAGGTCACGGGTTCAAACCCTGGCTAGCACCGC
>DVXP01001815.1:0-14029 GCA_018235645.1 Junonia grisea | reverse complement strand
GAAATATTTTCTGAAAGTTTTGAAAATTGATCATTGTACATTTTAACCTCCTCTTTGCAAATTTCTACTTTACCGCCTCGTATCTTTACCATTCTTGCCGCCTTATTGAAAAAATGGCGCCCAAAAAAACATACTTTTCACATTTTCCACCGACGAGTACCACTAATAATCTTAACCGTGGGAGAGCCATGCATTTGCACGAATGGGCCGGCTCGACCGAAGAGATACCACGGCCTCACAGAAAACCGGCGTGAAATGACGCTTGCGTCGTGTTTCCTTGACGTTTGTGTGAGGGTACCGGAGGCCCAATTCCCCACCCCTTCCCAATTAATTCCCCATCCATTCCCCCTCCATACCGCCTAAAAGGCCGGCAACGCATTTTGTAGATCCTTTGGTGGTGGTGCAAATGTCCATGGGCGACAGCATTTGCTTTCCATCAGGTAGTCTGTCAGCTCGTTTGCCGCTCTATCCCATAAAAAAACTTTTCCCCGAAACCCTGGATCTAATAAGGTAAAAAATCGAAATGCATTCCGCTCAAGCACCTTTGCCACAGCAATGCAAAGTAAAACTCACGCGCAGGGACCTACCTCTGTTGCTCAAACACGAGGGCTATGATAGCCTTACAATAATCTAAAATTGATGAAAGAATAAGGGAGAAGGAGCAATAGTAACGTCAGAAAGAGCTTGAGAAGAGAAGTCGCGCACGAAAAACGCTACAGTCTGTAAGTTAGAACACTGAAGATCCACGTGCAACTCCGATGCGCCATTATACCGAAGGTATTCTTAAACCTGATAATCCCAAAACTGTTCACTAACGCGATGGCAAACGTCTTCAAAATCCTGGACTACACTCGATGAGGCGTCCAGTCTAGCCCAGTCAACGTTAATGGAGAAACAGTAAGAATATATTATTGTCTTTGCAGAGACACTAAAAAGAAAAGAGAAAAGCTGAATCAAATGCTGAACGACCTTAATTATTCAACTATACCGACGTGTGTATCTCCGTTTGAACTTTGACAAAACATGGAAAAATTCTTTCAACATAAATGTCGTGCCGAGACCGGTGAATGTCGATGGCGTTCTTCTCGAAGTTGTACAGGACAGCATTTACTAAGGCCAGACTTTACAACTCGGCCGACCCAGCTTTGAGAAAGAAGCCAATTGTTCAGTTTCTTTTAAGCCAATTTTTCAAATTCAGTTTGGTTGGACGGCATTTGGTAAGCTCCCATTAGAGACGAGTCTTACATAGTGTGGAATGCCCTTCGGTCAGCTGGATGAGACTTGTCGAGGTGAGGTCGAGACATGCAAATAGCATGAAAACAGCGCTAACTTAAACTAGAAAAATGACTCTTTTTGTTAAAACCTCTTTTTAAAAAATCAATAGTTTTAGTGTACAAACGCCGCAACCGCCGCAGACTTCTTAACTGCTAATTGAGCTGCTAAGAATTATCACAAAAAGTAATTATTTTTGAAAACAACTGGATTATTTTATTATATAATAAAAAACTAATGGTAATTATCTAAAAAATGATATCATTAGCTTATTTGATCATATGATCTCTAGATGGAGCGATGAGCGGAAAAGAGTTAACTCTCAGAAACAAGCAAATGCAGTATCTGCAGACATGGGCGTAGCCAGAATTTGCATTAGAGGTGGGCAAATTGATAAATTTGGCCTAAGGGGTGGGCAAAATCGTAATAAGTACTAGGCCAATTTAATGAAAAGTAAAGATTAGAAGAAGAAGAAATTCGAAAAGAGCAAATTTAGGTCTAGAACAAATTCTCCAATTTTCAAAACACCCGGAAATTTTTTCAGGCAAAAGTGACATTGTAGATAGCATTTTTCTATTTTTTGTTTAAGCACGTTTGGGGGCCCCTAAAATCCCGGGGCCCCGTATAATTGATACGGCTGATACGGCGCTAGCTACGCCCCTGTGTAGCAGTGTTACAGTTTTAATACAGAGGTCATTGTGCTCACAAAATTGTCGTCCATCGGTATATCCGAGTACACACGTCAATCCACCGCCGAAGTCCAAAGCCAACGTAATGGGTAACGATGTGGTAATATTGTGACAGTGTGGAATTTTATATTGGTCGTAGATGGGTTTGCTATACATGAAAAAAAATGTCGTGGCAGCTATGGTGCATTGACAGTTAATGTAAACTATTTTAATAATCGTTGATCGAACGAACCCACAAAGAATAATTTATACAGTACAAGTATCTATATTTATAATGCTAAAATTATTACATTTCAATCACGGTATCTAAAGTTAGTATTTAAATAGAATTGATAAGGTTTCTCGATGGGATTGCTGCACAATGGTCCGCTCATCCTACAAACAATGTTCCTTGCTGCACTCGCCGCGCCATTGTGTGGGTTTCAGTGCATAGACTGAGGGGCATACCTAGAATGGGTGACACTCGAATTCTTATATTTTGCCCTACTACCCCTGGAGGCCCAGTGTGAATGACATTTTAGGAATCCGTCCGTCCGATTTGTACCTCTGCTCCATTAATACTTTTCGTTACTTTTTCATGACACACTTTGCGGATTTTATTTTTAGGAATCGCGGCGAAATTACACCCTTACTCCATATTTAGTGATCGGAATGATACCTATAATGCTAAAAGTTTACAATTCAATCAACAGTTCTAAAGTTAGTATTTAAATGAAATTGATAAGGTTTCTCGATGGGATTGTGCTGCACAATGGTCCGCTCATCCCGCAAACAATGGTCCTTGCTGCATTCGCCGCGCCATTGTGTGGGATTCAGTGTATAGACTTTAGGTTTCTATAGGTTTTGAAATGTCACATAATACGGGATTGTTTTTAACCGACTTTTAAAAAAGGAGGATGTTTTTTGGTTTGTATCTCCCATGTCCGTCTATTTCATCGTCATTTTTAAGGCTTGAATGATTTCATTCATTGAAATCGTCTGATTTCAATGATTTTTTTTCTTCGTTGTCATATTTACGAATTTCAACGTTTACGGTTTTTAGTAATTATTTAGAAAACTAATAAAAATATCAACATTTATATAATAAATGTTGTTAGCGATATAATTCAAATGTCTTTGATGATCGAAGCCAGAAGTCATGCATAAAATAAGACGAAATCATTTGAAATTAATTTTAAATCTGAAATTTAGATATATGCGTCTAGGGTCCTAAGTAAACGTTCGCTTTGTCCCTGGTGTTTGCGTTATACACTTACTGGACCTATGGACACTGTCCTACGGGTTTCTATAAAAATGTTACATGGGTACCGTTATTTAGTAAAACTCAGTGAATTTCTGTTAACTTGGTCTATATAATTATGTAGGTAATATCAAAATAAGTTTTTATGTAGCATAATGTTTATTATTAACCAAAGCTAGAAATTTTCTTTTGATTATCTTTATTAACTTAAGATCAGATCAGACTCGAAATCCATTATTCGTTATTTTATATCATTTATTACTTATTTATTGTCACTGTTTTTTTTAATTTCTTTATTTTTGAATAGAAACATTTTCGTAATCAAATCCACTTTTCAAAGTTAGATATTTTAATGCCATTGATAGTTATCATAATTACAGTGAAACAGATTTGAAATACAGTTATTTATTTGTAATTTATTTATTCTTTGACTTTATTACGTTATTTATTACATCGTGCTTTCGTTTGACTTTATTACATCGTGCATGCTGAAAATGAAATATCTATGCATTATTATGCATAGATATTTCGTAGATACTTTATAAAAAATTTTTCTTTACTGCTTTGCATATTACACTGTGGGAATATCGAGTATCACCTTCTGATAGACGTTACAAGCAAACCCACTCACTGCGCCTAGTCTACATGTGTCAATTTTATTTCTACATCTAACACACGACTACAAACAAATTTCAACCTTATTTCAAGGCAATAGAACGCAAATTCCAATACACATTTCCGATACCCATATGTGAGTAACATTCTCAAGAAGTGCTGAACCAATTTTATGTTTTATGCCTTTGGTTTTAAAGACCATTTTTGAGTGTTATTGGCTTTGTTTTTACTGCATATGTTATTTTGTGTGAATGACATGTATTTGTATAAATTTGCGAACCGATTCGAGTTTCCGATGAGGCTTGAGTGGCAAATATCGGAGATTTGATACATTTCAATATCATGTCTTGCGCAATTCATAGTGTATGATGTATGTCATATTGAAAATTATTCATTATATTCTTCGATGTTTTCGTTCTATTTTGTATGTAAATTTTCATATTGTTTATCTAATGTTGCATTTTCAACAATGTTGATGTTCTTCGCTAAATTATTATCGATATTATTACGTAGATACTAGAAGCTGTCATTAAGTAGTATTTTAGTGGTAGCAAGATAGTTTAGAATTTTCTTATCGTTTACATATTCAAAGGAAGTTTTTGCTTTTAGTTCGTTCTACGTCGTAGCGCCGTAGCATTTGTAGCTCAACGTTACCTGTGCGCTACGACACAAAGAAGCCGCGTAGCGCTACCGTGAATACAAAAAATTGCAGCTACTAAAATGTCTAAAATGGATGCGTTATATTGACATACAAAATATATATTTTTTTATTTTTTCCATTCCTTATTTATATTTTATTATGATTTTTGCCAGTTTTTTAACGGTGTAAAATAAAGGAGTTCTTGTAGAAGTATACTAAAATAAATAAGTAAATAAATAACGACATTATTGTTAACTGGGTTAGAAAAAACTATGAACATGAACCAAGAAAAACGTATCCATACACATGGTATGGCATGGTACATTTAAGTATGTACATTTTTTATACACACAAATTCACACAATGACGTCGCATTCATTCATCCAACATTCACCATTCATTGTTCAGATGTTGTCTGTAAAAATAATGGTCATGCTTAAGAAAATACACCAGAAGACTTGCGTCGTTCCTTTGAGTTTTAGTGTAAAATAAAGGCTCGTAAAAAGCTTCATTCTTCGTAGCTGAATGTTCCTGGCTTTGATGGAAGCAGAGACAGTTTGCCATTGTGCCGCGATACGATAACGCTTTTATTAGGCTCCGCGCAGGGAAATAAAATAAAACTTGTTTCCCCGGCGACGTCAAATATTGACGCAAATATGATTTTTATGAAAAGCCTGCTTATTCTCGGTTTGCGTAGCTGTGTCCTACACAGATACAATACATGTTACATACAGCTCTAGACAAGAATCTATTTTGTTTGTGTAATTACTTTATTACATACACATTAAGCTGCTATTTGTGGCATAGTGGATGTAAATTTTAAGAAAATAAAAAAACCAAGGGATGTGTTGGGTCTTCCACACTTACAAATCAGTCATTATCAGTTAGTCAGAATCACATCGTTGTCTGTCAATCATACTTGTTTTATGAATAAAAGTTTTTTTCTTCAGTATATGGGTATAAACATCGGTCTGTGATCTTTCCTATAATGTATTTAATGTATAATAAATGTATTTGTAACGTAATGTAGTTTTATGATGTTGTTTGAATAAGCACACGCTTGATATATCACCACATAATTATGATTCGTCTTGTTATTCGCCTTTGATTAAGTGAAGACGAACGTCTTAAGTTTACAAAGCGTTGTGTAATCAAGAGATTCAACGTGTAGGGTTTGTAATGCGCGGAAATTAATTAATTAATATATTAAAGTAAAGTATTGGTTTATTCTGTGATAATAACAAGGAAATGATTTCTAAATATTTCAACCATGTGACATGTCTATGAGATCGTTGGGATTCTCATATTATCTTGGTTGTGATATTCGTATGGAGTCTTAAGTAAACAGAGAATTGTTTACTTAAGATATTTTTTTTATATCGAGTTTTATTTTGTTTATTACAAACAAAAAGAAATATACACAAGATAAAATAACTACAGCTAAGACTTAACTAACTTAAGATTTGAAGTTTACTTAAAAAATAGAAATTCTAGTCCTATTAATTTTACCATAATTTATATATTTTTACAGTTTAAGATATAAATCTTTAAACTAAATCAAATAAAAATTGTTTAACTAACTAGAATGGAATAGTCGAAGCCGCGGGTTCAAATTTCGCTACGTCGCAAATTTCGATTTGATCTTTAATGTTTTATATTATTTTCAGGCGTATGGATTAATACAAAATAATTAATAGATAATATAATTCAGAATCACATTTTAATACTGAAGGTTTAGTTAATGGGCTAATAGCACATATATAATTTATGTAAAAATTTTGCGTAAAGATTTTAGATAAAAACACAACAGCATCTATTGTATTCGGAAGAATCCCCACCACAACTCCAGTTTATTAATTTTACAATCAAAGGGAAATCTCAGAATGATACGCAATCATTCATTCAAGCATCATTACGTTCTCTCATTCGTTCGTTCGGTCCTCTTCATTTGGCTCTGCCGTTATCATAACTCTGATCTGTTTAGGAAATTGCCTACATTCATATTTGCTGGAACCGTTGCGCATTTTTATTGTAAAATATAGCGACTTCTGCCCACTTCTGTTTAAAAGATTGATATTGATGAAAAAGTAGCATAATTTAACATAGCATAACTGTAAATTGTTAGAGGATGAGGATTTGAAATCATACTTCAGTAAAATAAAGTTCATCTTTATTCAAGTTCTATTTTACTATCAATTTAATATATTTAAAAAACGTAACAAATCATATAAAAAAGGTTCATATCAAAACAAAGTAATGTATCAAAGGAGTTCGCAACAAAAGTAGTAAAATAAAAGTGGCGATAGTGGAGTAGGATATGTATGTAATCACGAATTCAGCAATTACTTATTATCTATCATTTAAAGAACTTTGATTGATCTTTCTAGAGATATCAATGCTTTAAACTAAGGCAGCTGACACAATTAATGATAATTAGGATGGTTTTAAGAGTAAGAAAATTTTAAGACACTATATTAAAAGTGTCTTAATTATAATGTAAGAAATCATTTGTTGTTTCCATTTTAGATACTCGTATATAGAAGTATTTTGTACGTCAACACAAATTAATGAACAGAAAATCAAAGATACGTCACAAAAATGGAACAAACATAGTCATCGATAACGTTATTTTTGTCATTCCGCTATAAAATCCGCAGTAGATTTTTTTATAATAGCATTTATTCAGATGGATAGTATCTAAACTGGAGTGCATAAAACCATCCATTAAAAGTTTTAAAGCAAAAAGTAAACCACGGCAGTGCATTCCGGCTTCCGTCAGTAATTAACAGTGCGCTCAGCTCGGTTTTATTTTTTACAGAGTGACGGATATCTAAAAACGGCCCCGTTGTGTGCGAGTATTGTGCGTGTTCGCGAAATAATAGTTAGACAGAATATACTTTATTGTACACCACAATCTGCAAATCTATTGACTCACAAAAAATCAAGATGTACTTATAAGTAGTCATAAAAAATTTATAAAAAATGCAAGTTTCACTTGTAATTAATACAGAAAACATGGCTGCTAGTTATTTTGTGGCCATATATTTTGTTACATACATTTGACAAAAGCTTCTTGAAAATTGCTAAGTTACGTCCATGGATAGACGTTCATAGCCATAATCTTCAGTACAATGAAGAAGTTTAATTTGACTTGTCTTATACTATAAAAACTGACTTCACGCCTTTCAAAGGTAGACAGGACAAGTAGTGACATAGGTAAATGTACTATTAAAAATGGCAGAAGAATATCCTAATTTAATAAAAATGACAACAAATCTGGTAAGATTCCATAAAAAGAGTATCAAAGAAGACATATCTGTGGTGAAATTAGACAGACGCGGCGGTAGGCATAAATCATATCTTTTCAACCGTCTCAGTGTAAAGTACACTCGGCCGGATAATCGGGTACGTTTTAAAGCTGTCACCGGCTTAGCACCCCCACCCCCACGGCACTTCACGTGCGTTTTGACGCGATTATCATACCCGCCGTATCTGCGCGCAATATTGTTTGTGGTGGTCGGGATGTGGGAAAAGTCGTATGTGGTATATTTTGCTTAATTAATTCTGTATTGTTTGAGAAAACTCTTACATTTCTATTTGCTAGTGTTTGAAAATAATATAAAGAGTTTAATATTTCTATTTTCTTAGTAAGTATTAACTAAAGAAAAGTTTCGAAATCGCCATAAATAGTACATAGTTCGTTTGCATTACACCATAATTTGAATAGAAAAAAAATATAATCTAAATTGCATTAAACAGTACTCAAAAACGTTACTGTAATAGGTAGATTCAATGGGCAAAACCGAAGCGCCCAACTTATTTTTCACAGATCTTAAATAACTCGGTCATCCTAAAAACATTGTTTTAATAATTGTTTGTATTATATAACCTGCTTATTTTAATATTTATAATCTTTTATTTTCTTCCAGCTCCAAAAATAACTTCGTTTTAAAATCAATTATATAATATTGCAATATAATGAATTAATTTTTGCCATGTGCTAAGTGCAGTGTGCACTAATGTACAATACATTACTCTAATTACATATTACTTATTTCTAAAATCTAATTTAACAGAAATTACATAATACAGTGAATTTAACTTAGTCATGTGCATAGTACCATATACAGTAATGTACAGCACAATATCTCAATTATTACTTTGTCACAAAATCTAATTAAACAGAAATTATATTCCATACTGAAAATTTAAATTTGTTTCATGCACTAATGTGCTGTATAATCGTACGATGCATGCCCTGAATAGACTAACTAGATAATTTACGACAGTAGCGCGCGACGGAATACCGCATCCATTTAACGCTTTGATGTTTCCAACATCAGTGGAATCTCTTTCATCGCGCCGCCATCGGCGAGGTTTTTGAATTTGCTTCCTTTGTGGCGGTTTTAATATGGAAATTAAACGACTGCCGTGTGACGCACACCTTGCTAATAATATTATTTAACGCTAAAACGAATACTTCCTCGTCTGCGTTGATGGCGTATTTTTGCGGGTAGTTCATAATTAATTCGTTCTTTAATGCGATTTGGTTAAGGGATTTGTTTGCTTGTTGGATTAAGGTTTGATATAATAGGTTAATATTTTTACTTATGTATTATGTATACCTTTTATGTTTTTATCTCTTTGCCTCTTTTATAATTTCTATTTAACTTTTAATTTTATTATTACTTATTATTCAAATTTGAAAAAAAAATATAATGTGTAATCGAAGGTGATAAATATCACATATACTAAATATCAAACTTTATTAAGACATTATGTATTTGTTAGATAATGATATTGGTCAATATAACACAATTCTCATTCTCTAAAAGTTTCCTAACACAGTAAACCATTTCACTCAATCCAGCGCGCTGGAAACCGAGCAAGGAAGAATTTCCGATAATTAAAAGATATTCATCGTTCGTTTTACCATTCGTAACATTCGATCATTTACGTTTTCTTTTTTTTTTGTGTGGTAGTAAAACATTTTCGAAAAAATATTTTTGAACCTAAAATTCTATAATTAAATTGTTTTTAGTTACATTGGAGCATGGTGGCAGGCTTGAATCAGGTTTATCTATGATATTTATTTACGAGTAGAGTACTGTCCACTTTTAACGAATAAAAATTTCAATAATACTTATCCAAAAAGTACCCTACCATATAGAATCATATGGGTGGGTCCTTTTTGAAGAATCATATGGTATATAGAATCATATGGTACAATAAAAAAATAGTACAATTAAAAAACAATTCGCAACATTTAACGTCAACTAACTTTTTTTTCGAACCCGGACATAAAACCCCAGTCTCCCCACGGGAGGCATGTTTACCCATCGTCGCGCACGTAAGATCCAGCCCGCTTCACGCTCCGTATCAACTGTTTGAATAGAGATACGCCACTCTGAATTTATTGTGAACATCTCTACCCCCCTCTCCCCACAGCCTCCCCCCCCTCCATTGTCACAAATCCGATGTATCGCTTTCACTGCGAACTCGCTCAATGATATGGTAATGTGACATTTAATTCCAATCATCGGGGGATCCTTTATTAATGTAACGTCGAGGTCCTTTGTTAAATTCAATTGTGTGATAACGGTTCCGAGTTTTCGAGTTTATCAGTGGCGATCTGTTATCATTGTTCGCATCTATTCCTTTGACTAAATTGTATTTAATATAAAAGTAATTTATTGTGAGCAGTATTTTATTGTGAGTAGTTATTTTCCTATTAAAATTTGCGTTGAAGACTACTTTTTCATTTAATTTCTAATTTTGGTATATGTTTGCAATCTTCGGTACAACTTTTTGTCCAAATACAGTGTGTCTATTGTCAGCTCACACAATCGACCTTCTCGCTTAGTGGTAGAGTTCGTAGTTTCATCCCAGAGGTTTCAGATTCGATTAATCAAAGTATTGATTATACTTGATACATATTCATCATCACAATCTACTCTTTTGCCAATTAAAAACATAAAAGTCCCCGTTCCTACCGTTTTAAACCGTGCTTAAAAATGCATGTATATCGCTACCTTTTTTACTGCGAGGAGGAAATTAAAAAAAAAGTATCGAGTAAGCGAATCCGACGAGCCATTAGAATGCGGATGTATCTTCATTCGAATATTGGCAATAAAACAGCGGTGAGCTGAAAAATCGATGTCGACAGACGAACCGACAAGCTCACGGCACATGACGGTAGATGTAGACATGTTTGTTTAACAACGATTTTGAATGGAGATTTTGTAGATTTATCTCTTGTTATGTTTTGGTGTCTTATTTTATTTTAGAAAATGATAGAATAGTGAATAATTAATTTTATTTTTTATTAAAAGATGAAAATGGAATATTTTTGCTTATAATAAAATAATTAAATTACTGAAACAATTCATATAAGAGACATTATAGAGTATTTGTAGTTTTTTAATTGAAATGTGTTTTTCAAACTTGCTAATTCATAACTTCACAAAATCGAATTTAAAGATTTATGATAACTTTTTACATAGAACTTTAATAGAATCTTTAAGTTTTCCGTCAATACTAATATGTGCATATTTCTTTTCAGATAATGGGTTCCGTTCAAGAAGAAAAGCCCGCAGAAAGCGCTGCCAAGACACATGTTCGAGAACTACGAAATACTGAACTCGTGTCCCGTCTGCTGGCTGCCACACCACCGTACCTGTACAGCGCTTTACCTCTTCAACCACACGCATTCTTCTTCAGTGAGATGTTGAGATCCTTTGTAAATGCTCGTCACGGCTGTCGACCGCCGCACTACCATCGCCGCTTCAAGCGCAGATCCCATAAATACTTCGCTGAAAATGAAACAGAATGGAGACGTGACTGGCCGAAACAAGACGAAGAAAAAAAGGAACCAGAGTTACGCCCTGAAGTTCCACTCGAGCTCACCGTCGATAAGCAACCGAGAGTATGCGATCAATCCCCAAGGAGATTGTCGCCCAAAATTGAACCTCCTAAGCCAAGTAGTCCTGGGCCTCCTGGCAGGCAATCTACGTTTGTTGATGTCGGTACAGAGGAACTTCCCAAACCAGCTCCTTGTGTTGGAAGGAATCCAGTCGAGGCTAACGCTGTGCCTCCTTCAAATTTGATTCTACCACCTCCACCACCGATGTGGTACCCTCCGCTTTACAATCCGCAATTTGGTGTAGATCCACTAAATTTCTTCATCGACTTACGCGTTTCTGGTCATATTTATGACAGGAAAAGAGCTATGTCAGAAACAATAGACCCAACTAGCGGTCCTGAAGTGAGGAGTGATGAGTTAAACTTGGAGAAGAGACTTGGTAAGGATTTTGGACAGAAACCTCGTCATTTGTCTGCTTTCTCTGTCCCTGTGCGATCAAGTCATGGTCAACCTGATGGAGCGGATAAATTCTTTGAACGCAGTAATAGATTTTTAGGAAAGCCAAACGGAACATCGTATATAATGAGGAATTTAAAACGCGTGTACGAAAATCTACATTCCACTGAACATAAAGATGATTTAAAAGAGAAAAATGAGGATACGAAAGGTGAATCGTCGGATTTAGATGAAGATATTATGGATTAAATATCATATTATCTAAACGTTTATATTATTCTAATACGTTAAGATTTGTTATAAAATTTGTTTTATGAAAAAAAAATGTAGGTATAAGCTTAAGTTCACGATAATAAAAAAAATAAATCTTTTAAAATTTAAAGTTAATACCAAATAGAGGTAACTTGGAAAGTTACCTTTCCTCTTGAATGTTCTTTATTTTAATAAATTCAATAAAGTACATTATTAGAAGATTTTAAATATAAAGGTATCTACTGTACGACACGAAATCAATAGTTTTTAAATTAATTCTTCAGTATTTTTAAAATGCACAAATAAATTTTTAAAACGCATGTGACCACAATTATTTCTGTTCTATATACGGGTGATTCATGAAAATAGGTCAGTAGGAAAAAAATTTAAACAGTGAGAGCTAGAAAAACTATTTATATTTAAAACAGGCAACGGCGTTTTAAGATTTACACAATAATTATATGCGTGTATTCCCGAAAAAAAAACTCAAAATTTTCAAAATTAATTTATTTATCTCTCAATTATTCATTGGAATCATTTCTCGCTTCAGAACCATCTTCATGAATCATACATAGAGTATATGGTATGGTATTGCTTTTTTTCACTTAAAATATTTTCGTTTTCTTAAATTCTAGTCGTTTTTAGCTTTAAGACATTTACCTATGTTGATCTCAATTTTACGATCTCAAAAAGTTCTCAATAAACTAGTCGTTTTTATTAAAAAATTGTTATTTCATAAACATGCTTAAATGTAAATAATTCTAAGTACCTAGTCTAAGATTTATTTTGTAAGAGCTCTAAGAGAAATAATTACTAAAATATTTTGTCTTTTAATGTTAGATCTCTAATAAAATATTTAAAAGTAATAGATTATTTCCTTTCTTTAGTCCATAATACGATACATTATGTAGCTATCAAATAAACACAATTATTACTGTAGTCAGACAATTTTATCGAGATTAGCCTAGAAATGCCTAGAAGCGGTTTATTTCTACCTGGATGATTAAAAAAAAAAAGAAATTAGGTAGGTATCATAAATCATAAATCCTGGAACATAAAACTTAATTTTTCTTAATGTGAAGAAGGAAAATCTCCTTTATACTACTTTAAGGTTTTGATCTATATTTTGAGAAATGGAGTGTATACCTATATGATTTTCAAAGAGTAGATATATAAAGTAGTGACTTTATAAGAAATATAATCTTAATAATCAAAATCTTTATATAAAAAATATAATTGAGTTTGTGCTGCCATCTTTTTGATTTTAGATGCACCTCATAGAAATACATACATATAAATATGAGGTAAACTAGAGGGCTCTGAATAACTAATGGGTTGCGTGATTTTATAGGTACCCAACTGTGTGACGCTAAGGAGGGTAATATGCAGTGGCGTACCGTGGGTTTTTGCCGCCCGGGGCCGACTAAAAATTTGCCGCCCCCTGACAAATAACCGGCGGGTGGGGGGAGGCGTGGGGGGGGGTTAAGGTATTCGCTTACGAAAAAGTATATTATGTTAAATTTGAAATTTCTTAATGTCAAACTAAAATTTCGTATAGGGTGCTAAGGGCACTAGACCCGCTGCTACCAATAAATGTAGTGTGAAAACTAAATATGCCGTTTCTCCAGGATGGAGTATTTTAAATCCAATATCAAGAAACATTATACAAATTAAGACGTTAAAGGAGCTACTAAGAACTCATTAAGAAAATCTTGTGTGTATCCACCCGCGGCTCCCAGGGGACAGCGCCTACACGTCGGAGCCCCTTTCCATAGTGTACCCTCACCCGTCTGGACCGGCAGGCGGCCGAGGAGGCGGCATTCCTCCCGCCGCCCATCCAGGTTCTGGATGTCGACGCAGTAGCGGGCTCACCGCGTCGCTGACCGGGGTGTGCAACGCGAGCATGCCCTGATCCTATCGTCCGCCTCCCCACCGCGCGGTGTATTGGTGGTCGGAGGAGCTGGCGGAGCATCGGACCGCCTGCGTAACGAACAGAAGGGCAT
>DVXP01001814.1:0-14030 GCA_018235645.1 Junonia grisea | reverse complement strand
TGCGTGAGACCCCCATCTCACGCACCCACGGCCGGAGGGAGTGCCCTATTTATTCCGCCCCGGGCACTGGGGCTTACTCCTTTCGTCTTACGTCTGCGATTAGAAATGGCATGAGTCGTGCTATACGCCATATTGGATACGTTGTCTGTTAATATGCATTCCTGTGCTATGTGAATATATTTCATATTTACCAGTTCGTAAGTGAGCTGTTGGACATTTTTCGCAATAATGACTATTAGATTTTTTGTAGAGATTGAAGGAAACATCCAGGCAACTTCTGTTGGACAGTATGTATTGTGTATTGTAGGGGATAACGAATGTGAATCAGCATTGAAGCATTCTCTCGAGCCTTGGTCTCATAGATCATTTTTTTAAATGAAAAAGTATCCACTACACCTACTGAACTTTTAAATGGATACCTACCGAATTCTATACGATTTTATGTTGGTCCTCTTATTTAATTTAATTCAATTAACATAGCTATTTATAAAAAGTTTAATTATTTTCTCAGTTTTTAGGAATATACAAAAAAAATCAAATCACAGTATTTCCGCAAGCATAAAATACAGACGCCACTTCTAATCCACTCTTGGTCCTCGTCTTCGTCCACCGGTGATAATTTATTAATTTCGCCTCTCTTTGTTTGTTCCCCAATGATCAATGTACTCTCTCCCCCGAATGATAACAGTTTTGTTTTCGTGATTGCTCTTTGTTAATCATACTTTCTTAATTAAGGGAAAGTTGGGAGTTGGAGCTAATTCGAGACGATCGAGCGATAAGAGCGTAGTTCGGCTGTTAATGAGTTCAGAACAGAAGCTTTACACGCCTCGTGTATTGTTTAATGGAGTTTATTTTGTTTCGGGACCGAATTATTTTTGCTTACGTGAAAATATAAAAGGCCTTTAATTCTAACTAGGTCAGAAGTTACTAAACGTCGTCTTTTAAGAGAATTTTAAAATATAAAATCATACTAAATATTTTGTGTATTGATTTCTCAAAATTTTGTTGTCTCAATCGTTAAAATAGACTTAAATTATGAATTTACTACGTCGATAATTCTTCGTCGTCGTCAAACCTTTACTGAAATTTTTTCATTCACATGCTTATCTAGATATTTTTGAAGGGCATAAACGGTTAGCAAGATTTGAACTAATTTAAAAATTTACAAAATGCCCTGTAATACGTGAAAAAATAAACGAAAAATACCGGTCAAAAGCTGAAAAATAGCGTCCGAAATGCACTCAGTGTTCCGGGTTAATATGTAAATTTATCACATCGGCAGCATGAATAATCCATGGTTTGTATAAACAGCGGTCCGCGCGAATTTTTAATGCTATTGCATAACAGGGCACGCTTTTACAATGCTATCCGAATCCCGCGTAGCCGAGGGGCTATTCTCCTATCAATCTTAGAGATGATAGCCGCTTACGATAGCCGAGATGCATAATGCTCGCCTCAGATAGCTGTCTCGGGCACGAAGCCTCCAAGGTTCGCAATTTATTGTTTCACGATCTCAAGCTGGCTCATTATTAAAACGGTTTGATACGTAGAGGTGTTGCTGATGCCGCGGGCCCTCCGCGCCAATTACTCCGCGCTCCGCTATAGCTGTTTGACTTTAACAACGCCTCACTTGACTTTTAGTGGCGTTTACTCTTCTCTTCGATTGATTTCCTGGTACTTTTAGAATTTTATTCTTTGAATAAATCATCGACCTAATAATGTTATGGACCAGGCACGGCTACGCTAGGAAGTATTACGTAAGCTACCTACTTATCGAGTACGAGAAATGAATAATCAATTATATCAATTACGATTTCGAACGTAAACTGAACAAAATTGAAGCAATTAATACTTTAACAAACACGAACCTAATACCTGTTTTACATTATTCAATATCAATAAATAGATTGAAAATCCATTAGCAGGATAAAACGGTGGCGATTAAACATCGAACTAAAACAATTTTCTTCAACTTCAACAAACAAAATCGATTGGGCTTAATTGTAGTCTGATCAATAACTAATTGTGTTCCCCACACGTATAGACGATAAAGAATAATTACTGGCTGCCGGCCAAATAAATCGATCCACATCAAAACGCGAGGTTAATCCATCATTTAGATATTACAACGCGATTGAAGCTTACTGTTTTTAATTTCCAAAATTACGCCTGTAAACTCGGTCGAAGGCGCCTAAACGCGTACGTATAATTACTATATCGTAAATTGCCGTATTGAGGTCCGGCGTAAGGCTCGCGTCACACCGACCTGTCGTGTTATTTCTGTAATCACTTCCATTCCGTATAACACGACATTAATTAAAATTTAGTTTCAGGCCATTAGTTACCATCGCGTTTCTTCAAGTTTCATTTTTTCCCGGCTTGTAATTATAGAGCGCGGGTGCGAGGCTAAATGGGCAGGATAGTGACAAATAACATTGTATCGGAGGTAGCTATGAATTTTGTATTCAAATTAATGCTACTAATAGGTTTTAAGTGTGGATTTTCTGTCGCAGTGCGCTCATATTAATGACTAAGTAATTTTCCGGAATAAATTAAGGTATGCTCGGAACAAACTGAGCGCATAGCGGGGTTCGTTAGCAGCATCTATACGAACCATTACCGTGTGATTAGGAATCAAGAGTCAAAACTGAGAACTGGTTTAGGTCAGTTTAGACTCGTGACTTGTGAGATTTTACCGGTAATAAGGCTGTGTATACACTGCTCGGCGAGTTATTAATTAACAGGTCGACAGCAAACAGAGAGCGGCTACCGGACTGCGCTCGGTACACAAACTTATTTGTCCATCGAGACTTGAGCGAGCGGCGCGGCGTGTAGAATCTCATTACCGCACTTCTGGGAAAATTGGAAGTGAGAAATGGACTTAAAAAGATAATGCCAGTATGTTGATGTTAACGTTTTTGTTCCCTTGTTATCACTCGACAGACGCCGTGTTAGATGTTCTCGGAAGGGTTACCTTTGACTTTTTTTGTAAACAAAAATCTCTAACTAAAATATCATATATTTAGCAATTTTTAAATATTTAAGTCGAACCTATGTTAAACGGTGATAATGAAATTCTATCCTATTTAGAAAGTCAAATTTTATAACAGTAATGATAATGGTCTAAATCGTTTGATATACACAGTTCATTTGCCTTCTTAAACTTTTGACATATCTTTCCATTTGGTTCCAAGTTCCGAATATTATAATTACGAATTAAATATATCTATTTCTATTACACAACGAAATACACATGAGCCAAAAAACACACGACATGTGAAAATAATTACTTCATTCTAAGCAGCGATAAGAACATTTCCTCACCACTTTCACTAAACGTGTAAACAAACCTACCTGAACGTCCACGAGATTCTTCTACTATCAAATTCAGTACAAGCTCCTCTCACTGACAGCTCAAACACTCGTACCCGAGTTTACAGGCACTCGACATGTGACACTGCACAGCACTTTTTAGGCACTTTATTTAATAAAATAGTGACGTCTTTAGTCATATATTATTTTATAGTGTTCGCGTATCGTAAGTATAATAGTCACTTGGGCGGGCGGCGTCGAGGCGTGCGCGGGCGCCGGCAACTGATCAGTATTGGCGTCTCGCGTCCCGATACACGCAAAGTTTGTGTTACTGATATAAGCCTCGTTGTCAATGTTCCGTTTTCTTCTTACGACATTTTAATGTAAATTCCTATATAGTTTTGTAATTTCTTTATGTTTTTTAGAGATAAGTATCTATTATGAATCCCTTTAAGATAAATAGGATATTATTATTTGATAGTATGAAACACTAACACAGATACATATATAAATAGGGTTAAGAATTGATTCTTCATTATAAAGTGTCTTATAATAATAAGAAAATATAATGTTTATGAAATAAAATAAATAATAACTGAAACAGTATTTAACATAAACAGTATTTAAGAAATTTAAAAAGAATATTATTAACACAATTTCATTTGCGGAAGATAGTACACTCAGAAAAATATATCACAGCAATGTAATGAATTACGTCATATCCACGAAAGAAAAAAAACAACATTTAAATTTAATAAAATACAAATCTTTATTATTTACATAAATGAAACCATTTACAAAAAAAATAACATATAATATGAAACGGTCCAAGCAGTTCCACGCAGTCGTAACGGATGACTCCATTCTTATTTTTTATCGGGACGTGGAAAGTTATAATGAGATACAATCTATTTCGGATTCCACTTAGTATAAGAATACTCCGCGATATTGGCCGTTTTATTCCGATCCGACCTTGGTGTTTAATTGAAGGTGTTGACATAGAACGTTGATTTATTGGTGTGTCACCACAGAATAAGTAACGCAGCGGAAGTGACATGCACTTGTAACTTGTAGAGTGGCTACTGAATATTGTTAAGTTCAAATATGGTATAATATGTAAAATATTACGCCTTAAATTGTCAAACATTCGAACAGTCGGACGTAGTATTTTGTGCTACAATGAAAATAAACGTATGGTACTCATACATATCATAAAGGTATGTTTTCAATCAGTACTTAATATGTTGTATAATAATTAGGGAGTATTTGGAAATATAAGTTTACAGTTTTCAAATATAGATAGAAAAAAATCAAATCAAGTTATAAATATATTACTTTACACTGCATATAACATTTCAGCTTGTATTTTTGACGTCAAAAGTTAAAAAATAGACGTAAAAAATAAATGAATACCATTTCTACTATCTTGTTCTATGTTTCATAGATTCAATAGATGTAATAGAACACTACAATCCGGAGTGGGCTTTACGATTACATTGAACATAAATCAATAGTATTGACGTATTTCTAAACAATGTATTTTTTAACGTTGACGTGACTTGTCGATACCATTTCAGAATTGTTAATTAATATCTGTGGCAAATTTCTAGGTATCGGACTACATGGGTAGGGTTCTGCAGTAATTGTTTAATAGACATTACAAAGTCATTCGGACAATCTGATTTTACTTCTTTGTAATAAATATTTAGGAATTAATATAAGTGGAACATTTTTTTTACATTTCGGATATCATATGATGATTCCCGAATTAGTTTTTATAATTTTGACGTATGGAATGTAGTTATTTACAATATTTACCTTGTATAGTATGTAGAATGGGTTCTCTGTCTGTATATAGCTAAATGACCAGAGGACGAGGACATTTCAATTGGCATTTTTCTTAAATAGAAAATTTCAGGACATACTCATGTTGTTCTTCAATACATTTTATTCATATAAAATGAAAATACAAGAACACGGTAACAAGTAATTATAACGTTAAAATTTTAAATGAACGCAAATGAAGAATTAAAGTGCGGTTAAAAAAATATTCAAATTTTTATATGAAGGAATCAAACTCAGTGCGATAGCAGTTGTGGGCAAAAGCCTTTTAAAAATTTAAAAACATCATTAGTTGTAAATTTATTAAATCTACATGCAATGCATTGTGAAACACTTTGAAGCACCTTAATGTAATTAGTCAGGAATTTCATATCAATTAAAAACAAAACGTTTCGATGTTTGCGATTCTTATTAGACGTCCTTACCGGCTATAATTGGTAGAGTTAATTAGAGCATTCTAATAAAACCGATGGCTCTAATTAACCTAATTAGGCCGAGCGACGCCGGGTCGAAGTCATTAATTACGCCAATTCTTACATCGCCAAATCTGACGGTGACATTAATTTGTATAACCGCCTAAATATATCTACCGCGTCATATGATTTTTTATGACCTGTATTAAACATTTTATATGAGACGAAAAAAGTACAGCAAAGTAGTCAATCTGTACTGTTGATAATGACTTTCAAACTTCGTTGGCACCACTGAGTTTTAATATCTATATTTGTATTTAAAGTCCTCTCATGCACCATGCCGCGTCCGACGCCGATAATTCTGACATAATATACCAATATCTGCAAATTAGCAGTGGAGCAAGGAGGTGGGTTTACCTTCTAAGATTCTTCTTATTAGGAGACAGTGCTTTATCCAGACATTTATAAGTTATTACACTATAAGGAAAACCAGTTAGAGAAATTATCATTAATAAATTAAACCGTCTTTTTAACACGTTTTTTATGAGACATTATATTCATTCCTGACAGTGTCACCAAAATATTGATGCACGTTCAGCTCGTAAAGCAAGGGACATTAAACATAACCGATATAAAAGTAAATTATGAACGCGAGAAAGACACTAAATTGTGATTTAGTGGGGGTCAATTAAAGTTTTAATCGTGACAATGCGTTCGATGTAATGTGTTAAATACTGTCCGTAGATTCTCGATGTGCCATAGACTTTAGAATCTTTTAGAATATACAAACACAAAAGTATAACAAAATATATAGAAGAACACAAATAATACTTTTTTTAGAAATCGATTAAAATTGTATATGGACTAATCATTGCGAAACATTTATGTGAATTTAAGGATTTCAAATTTACGCTTGTAGCATTTCGTCCTTACAAATAAATGAACAAAACCGATTATTAAAATATAAGAGACAAGCAATTAATGTAATATTAATATATTTGAATCAATATGTAGATAATTTTATTCTATGTCAGATAAAAACATTAGAAATAATACACATTAAAATCAATCCAAGCGTCGCTCTACGACACTTTCGAAATGCGGGCGTCAGTCTAATTGTATGAATTAATTGTTACATCCATTTAAAACCACAGCATTGTGTCCGCAATTGTCGTCGGAACAGATTGAAGCTGTAATTCTCTCGTTGAATCAATGCGCTAAATTGCCCACTCTATGGGCTTTGACTTTCCCCAAAAATGTATTAATAAACTTTAATTAATGTAAGAGCAATTCGAGGGAAAATTTTATATTGTTTAACTAGCTGACCCGGTAAACTTTGTACTGCCTCAATCGATTTAGATAACTTTTGTATGGGAAATAGAAAAATGCTGTTTCTCACCTTTTAAACCTTCCCTGGACATATACGAATATGTCAAGACCAAAATTAGACAAATCGGTTCAGCCGTTCTCGAGTTTTAGCGAGACTAACGAACAGCAATTCATTTTTAAATATATAGATAATAAAAACATATTCTAAGATTTGCGTTATTGACAAATCGTTTTCTATCGTGTAATATGTGAATGCGGATAAGAGGGTGCAACGAGTTGTCAGCAACAGTCGCAAGGTCAATCAGCGTAACACATATTGGTGTGAAGTCTACGTTATTGTGTAACCACGGCCAATCAGATTTGGGTCTAGATATGTGCTATTCCGAAATTTTAACATAAAGTGTCTTAGAAGTGACTGTTAATAATTCTGACTGAAACTGAACTGGAACTAAGAAATTAAGCTAAAGCGTTATAAGATCCTAGGTCATTTATTCTGTTGCCAAAGCGTTGTCATAGCAAGATCGAAGTAAGATCCCTTTTTCGATATTATTGGTTACTCTTATATGTAAATAAAAACCGAAAATAAAAACGTTTCGCTCAAATTGTTTTTAAGCAAAGGATAATCTTAGCTATTTCAACAACGACACATGACGCATGCACATTCATTAATCCGACATTACAAAATTTTTAGCGTCACACGCCGACACCTGATTAAAATAACGAGATATTTTAGCATTATTCCATTTCAAAAATAGATAATACAAATGAATGTGCGTAATCAACATCAAACGAACATGCCTTTTCCCCGGCTATTAACGTGTATTAAGGCGAAGATCTCGTAAATAAGATTAGAGAGGCCGTACGTCCTCATTTCGTGTCGCATTTAGCAATCGTTACATTTTTCAAGAGCATTTATCATTTAAACGTTAACGACGGCCTCGGTTCACGAACGGAACGGACTATTCTTTTAAAATTTTAATATTAAACCTGTCGTTTTGATAATATTTAATGAAACAAAAAAATCAACGATTGTGTCACATATTTCATAAAGATATAAAAAAAAAAGTCTAATTCCGTCGATATAAACCATGATAAGAATCCATTTGGGCGGCTTTAATTACAGGTTTATTTCTTCTTTTATTTCAAAGTCCCTATAAAAATTCTTAATCGCAATACATCACGACACTCTTCGATCTCACATGCGCCTGCGTCACGTCTCGACGGGTGAAGTGTGAAAACGCAAAATAAAAGCAATTCTTTCTAATTAACTCGCTTCGAGATTGAGTCGTGGCTTGAAATAGAACATCGGCTGATTTACGCCGTACGACTGTTTCTGAACGCAACCGAATAATTAACGTTCGGTATTTATATGATTGTTTTGATTCAAACGGCTTAGTGAGACGTGGCTCTCTTGTGGAATTCGATCTTTGAAATCTCATTCAATTTTTCTTATTTTTTTTTCTTGGCTATTTTCTAACAATTGAAAACCATTGATCACAATACTCGACGAGAACTAAATTCGCATCTCTGTTACAAAAATGTTTCATGTACGATCAAAAAAATATTTGTATATTTAAGCTCATTAAACATGTGACTTTGAAATAGATCGACGACTATAGTTTTAAGCTTTAGGATAGCTTATTAACATTTTGCCTGAGCCGTCAACGCTCGGGCGGAATACCGTCGACCTGACGACCGCGACTCGCTGCACCCGTCGCGTTACGAACAAAAAGAAATCAATGATAAATAATGAAAGTTCACGGTTTGATTAAACAGCCTGTCGCCGTCCGCTCGCCCGAGCACTAACCTTCTGCCAACATCATTAATTGACCATTTCAACGCACTTATGTTTCATTAGTATTCATGTCTAATTCGAGCATAGAATTCGACGTCGGTACAGCGAATGCCGCGCGAACAACTGACCAGAATTAATCGCCTTTAATTATATTCATATTAATGTCACACCTCGTTCCCCGTTATCTATACATTGGATTCCAGTACATGAGTCGATAAAATTAGCATCATAAGAGCTATATATCGCTCCACATTCGGCGTTGCGAGCGCTATAAATTCACCTCATCTGATATTGATGACTTGTTTGACATTCGTAGTTTTGACGTTAATATGTTTTAAGACCATTCGTATAATTTAAATGTAACAGTAACATTTTTATTATTTGTCGCACACTTCGACAACATCGGTATAATGAAATGTTATTTTCGTTCCTAATCCTTTAATTTCCATAATAGAAAAACAGAGAAGGCGTCATTTAAATAGCTAACAGTACATTTTAATATTTTATTTATGTCGTGTTCAGCTTTCGAGAAAAGTAATAAAAATTCGATAATGAAGACATAACTTACGTGTATTGTCGTTTTGTCACGTATTTGGGAATATAAATATTATTATAATTAAGCAACTCATTTTAATGGGTAAAAAAAATGATTTAGAGAGAATAGGCATATTGACATTTCGTTTATTAATTCTTATAAGATTGTATCACCATAAAGCTTGACACCTACGATTCCTATCAAGTAAAATCAAACACTCAAGTAATCCGAGTTAACAAGTCACGTGATTTACCTTAAAATATTTTACATCTACACGACACGTACGGCAGTAAACATAATCTTACATCGGAAGTTTTCTTTTTTTTTATTATAGGCCTTAAAACTCAGTCACATCTCGAATTACTAATCGGACACTAATAACGCCATCGTATTTTGTTTCTCCTAAAATCGTTTTATCGTGTGTGGCTGCCATTAAGATCGTCGATTTGCATAAATCTAATTTAATTTGGATAGCCTGTAACGTATTAATCAAACAGCTTTTTTAACCTTAGATTCTTTACGTGATCCCGAGTCGAATTGAAATATTAACCGTAATCGGAAATTCGGAATCTATACTAATTTACATGAATACGTAATTAAACAAAAGGTTGAGTTGGAATTCCTCGGTCGCGGGTTCGGTGTAGATACGTTCGGATTATGGCCTGCGCAGACCGAGGAGAGCTTGGCAAAATATTTTTGTTTCTCCGTCCAACCTAAATTTATAGTTATTTCTATTACAGAAATATTTGTAATAAATTGCAGATTTCAATGTTTATTAAATTGGCAAACAAATCCAATGCATTAAACGGCATGAAACGTCAACAATTTTTTTCAATACCTAATTGCAATTTGTTCCTCCATCGGTTTCGTATGAACATTGAGTAAAATATATAAAAAAAATACTTTGCCGTGTCATCCCCAGTGTGCACAAGCCACAATTGAGAGCCTGTGCCATCTGTTTACTCTTGCGGAGGAGTTAACGGACATTCTTTATCTTTATTGTGCGGATGACGCAAGACAAACCAACACCTCAGAACAGTTAGAGAAAGCAGTGATATCTTAAGAAAGAAATAAATAATTAGTATGTAGGCGCCATATAGTAAGTTCGGTTCGGATCTTATAACCTTTTGTCATAAATCTTTAGTGTTTGTTATAATTCAATTAGACTAAAACGCACTAGATACAGTATAGTGATATTGCTTAAACGTACGGACGTCGCGGTAGACGAATAGAGCTACAAAATTTAAATTACAACTCTTTTTTTTTTTCAATTACATATCTATGCAATTATATATCAATATGTAGTATGTAAATTAATTATAAAATGAGTTTGACACCTGTGCGATTAAGCGATGGCTTATTAACCATAGAATAGAATTCAATTTGTCTAACTTATCTCACATAATCGCGCAGATTGGAGAAGCTTATTGATAATAATTTTATGACACAGACCCAATCTCTCACTAAAGTAACTCGTGCAGTTTATAAATTGCATGTATCATTTTTGTTACCACTTCTGATAACTCTTTCTTCTCAGTCTCTAAAATAAAATATTCCAAATTAGAAGTATTCACGCTGAGATCTAGATGGCCATTAATTAGTAGAACTTCTGAAATGAATATTATATTGTTTTATTTTACGACTTTGATCCATTTAGGGCGTAATTGGTTTAATAAAAGTATAAAATGGTTTTTATTAAGCTTTACTAGACATACAAGCAAAATCAGTCACTTTTGAAAACATAAATTTTTAAATTAACTAAAGATGTAAGAACATTGTCTTTTACATAAACTGTATATGTTATATTGGAACTTGCTATAAATTTCTTATCGATAAAAGTCGAAAGCTTTTATCTTCCATAGACGGATAGATTAAAAATATCTATATCAATGCCATCACAATAATTAATGTGTTTGTCGTTGTATGCAACGTGAGGCTATTTATCTTGGTGGTGCCCGACTGTGTACCGACCTTCACGGACTAATTATAATCCCGTATCGGCCATATTGGGTTCTGATAAAATAACAATTAAGGCATCGTTAATGTTCGATACAATGGAGTCTTGGCATGCACTCGCGTCCCACTGATAAATGACTTCTCTCCCGAGACGCCAACGGCGTGTATTTGATTTATAATATCACTTGTTTAAAAAGAATTGTTTATTCAAACTTAATCGATACGAAAGATCGTTCGGAATCTCGAGGCCTAATTATGGGGATGTGTTCCAGATTTCCGAGAGGTTGTCCGAACAGGTTGACGAGTCATATCGTTTGTTTAATTTACGATTATGTTCTTGTTGTTCCGTATGGATGAAATGTTGCGTGCCTATTCCGATGATTGTTTTTTTATTGGTTATACGCATATCGTTAAAGATTTTTTTGGCGAATTTTTATTTAATTTTTTCTTTTTGGTTTATTCAAAAATTCACCATCTTCATTTTTTTTTAATTTGTTTAACGTATGTTTCTTTAATAAATATATGTGGAAACATGATTTCCAATCTTTAAAATAACTGCTATATTTTAATTAAAATATAATATTTTTTCAATGTAATATTTTGTCAGGTTGTAGAATATGTCAATTGTATCATACTATCACAATGAATGAAATATTTGAGTACAGTTTAATACAATTCGTTTTTATTCGTTTTGAAGAAGAAATTGTTTCCTCAAACAAAATATAAAGTCTCAATATATGATCAGGCTTTACAGTTAAAAAATAATAATAAATTAACGCCGATAAAAGATGTCCGATATCTCTTACATATATTGCCGTGATAAAAATGTAAATTTTTTGTCTAAATATATTAAAATCGAACGTTGGTCCTGTAATGTTAAAAGGGTACAAGCTCAATTTTACGATCCTCATAAATGCCACATAAAAATATATAAAGTGTTTTAATTTCTCTCTTCTCAAATAAGACGACGTTAATTTTAACTCGTTTGGATTTTTATATTATAACTTATGACGGTGGTTCTCAATCTTCTTTTATAATAAAATTTGGTATTTTGAACGGAATACTTCGTGAGCTTTAAAGTAGAAGTATCGAACTTTTTTGTACCGATTGTTATGAAATTTAATCACGATTTTATTGAATAAATTATTCCATTAAAACAGTTTGGTAGTTTTGAAAGTTTTTGTTTAATGGTTGTAAGGATATGTTTCTTTACCAGAAACTCAAAGTGGATTTAGGGCAATAAGGATTGAGAACCATAGTTCTATACTAATTCTTGGTCGTTACAAATACGATTTCAGTTGCATAGAGAGTCGTAAACATGTTTGTTGATTTTAAATTTAATATGAATCAAATATAATTATTTTTATTTATATTCATTTATTTGACGGTATTTTAGGGACAGCTATTATTATTTTATTTTCATGTTCGATGAAGATGACAACTTAGGCGTGAAGCATGCGAAAGTATACTTTCATTCAATACTAATTATTCATCTGCAATCGAATATTTGGTGGTGATTTAGTTGATATGAAGGCAGTGTCAGTATTTCTACATCGTCACTGCAGTTTCAGAAACTTAACACCGAATGACACTCGTTAAAAGTTTTAAGGCATTTAAGTTATCTATAAAATATATGTTTTAATAATATTATTATTAAATTTTAAACTTTGTTATTACATTTGACAGTTACAAAGACTTGTCAATGTGAGAATTTAATTGACTAAGGTAGTTTACTTACCTATAGCTCATAAATATGTTAACGTTGTAAACGTTAACGTATTTCTATTAAAATGAGTCGGCAAGCGCCACATTGATTTACAACAACTAAATGTTTTCAAGACATAATAATAAAACTGTAGCGAAGCGTTGTCTGTACATAAAATATTTTTAAAAAGACTAATCGGCGGTGACGCGATCAATGCTGAAGACAAAACATGTTTTTTGTTCAATGAAATGAAATTACCACTGATTGCGCTTAATATTCCTATAGGTTTTGGTATATAATATATAATAGTAATTTTCAACAAAGTATAAGTACAACATAATTAAATTATTATAATTTAAAATTAAGAAAATAATTTATATACTATGTTGGAATGTCACAACAACATGTTTGAATGTTTGGATACTTTTTAAATCTCATGTCCATATTATGTTATCACACAATAAAAACATTCCATTGAAAGCGATTAATACGAAAATTAGATACTTAAATTAGTTATATTCGCTTTATAACGTTTTATTCCTATCTATTTTTAATATTTGATTGTGCCTTGCCACTATATTTTTTGATTTATCATTAATCATATTCTTTCCACTGAAGGCTTATCTGGACCACGGGCTCCGCATAGGACTAAAATAATCAAGTTGTCAAATGCTGGGTGAGAGTTTACCAAAGACTAAGCTGTCAAAATATTTTACTATTCTCACTGTTAAGCACTAACCGCAACGTGTGTCACTGGACACTAACTTGTGTCCGTTAACACACACTGATATCTTACTCTATTTGTTTAGCATATTCCCGCGTACTTTGAACAGTCCAGTCAATTTATATCCATGGTCGTTCTGGAGAGAATTTGTAGATACGTGGCACGTTTAAATCCTCTAATAAGTTACTAAGATTCAGTTCTGTTTTAGTGTATTAAAAATACTAGTAAAGGAAAAGGTTAGACAATAATTGTGAAAAATTCTGAAAGATAAAACCACATCAAACAATTAATAAAAACACAGTACAATGTTGAAGATAATTATAATAGCTAATTTGTAAGATCAGAATTCAAATCTTCTTCGATAAATGCACATCAGCTAGTAAATATCCGTTTATCAGTGTTTGGTTCTCAAGGTATTG
>DVXP01001813.1:0-14035 GCA_018235645.1 Junonia grisea | reverse complement strand
TGCAAGATAATCTCAAAACGGCTGGACCGATTTTGATATAACATATCTAAGAACCACCGCTAGAAAACACTCTTTCAGATAAAAACAACTGGATTCAAATCGGTTCACCCGTTTAGGCGCTACGGTGCCACAGACAGACACACAGACACACAGACAAACAGCGGTCAAACTTCTAACACCCCTCTTTTTTGGTCGAGGGTTAAAAACGAATAAAAAATAATAATATATGCGATTTATATTAGCTTAAAATATTTTTATTTCAAAGTGTCATAATCTTTTTTAATTTAAAAGTTTTGCTTTCATTAGATACTGTACTAGCTGTCCCACGCAGTTTCACACGCGTTTATATACCAAAAAAATCGGTTCTATATATTTTGTATAAGACAACAATTTTTTTCTTTATCAGTTTACCGCTTTAATCATCATTTCATTTCACATAGTTTTTAATTATAATTGTTGTACCTAAATAATAAAAAAAACTGTACTTACTTGATCCGTCATTGCACCTACTTAATATTTTAAGTATATACCTAGTAAAAATATTCATAGTAGATATCAGTTCACAAAATTTACTATAGAAATCTTAAATTTTCACCAATTGACTATATGAAGTATAATTTTGGAATTATGATAAATAAATTGAAATTTATAGGTAATTAGTAGATAGATGTAGGTATGTAGTATGTAACAATGTTGATAATTTAAGGAAATCGGGCAATTACTAAAAAACTCGTCAATGTTTCTGTAAGTTAATATGACTAACATTCTATTATATCGATTTTTAATATCTACCTTTTCAGTAAAATAAAATACAAAAGGTTAGATAGATAGATATCTATCTTTGCAAAAAAGTAGATACCAGGTAGATTTCAGGTAACTTCCTGAGTTCCTGACAAGAGTCGACTGGCAACACTGCTTGCGCGATTCGCGCAGCGCGAATTTCGCTACCGTTGTGTTACATCAGTTTCGGTTTCAGAAGTTATTTAAAAAAAGAATTATTAAAAAGTTAATATCTTTTACGTTATACATATCCAGTATTATAATACTTTTCATTACTATACTTTAAAAAAAATACTTTTGATGAAATAATCAATTATTCCAATTAAATAAATGAAAAAGAAGATATTTAGTGTCTGAAATTCAGGTAATATCAATACTCCTGTTTAATTATGTAATCCTATAATCTAATTATAATCTATCTAATAGTGCACTTAATTTAAAATTAAGCTAGAAATTAAATTAATAAAATGAGTGGTTAATTTTTAGCTATGTAACCATATAGAACTTTAAAGTTTGCACGGCAAAAAGTAATAAACATGACAGTGAAAAATAAGAAAAGACAGTCTTAATTTTTGAATTAGGTATGTTGTCTTATAGAATTTATATTAAATCAATGTGTTTGTTTTTCATATTGATATGAGTATAGCGATAAAATTAAAGCGATGTTTTTGAGTAGCTAATATTTGTTAACTCACTTTATGCGTCATAACATATTTCGCTGTTAAATATCTGTGTGTTTTACTAAAATATATAATGAATAAAATATAATAAAAAACTTAAAGCTGAGGGAAATAGTTTAGTAACTGGAGGCAAATGAAAAGTTTAATTGAAAAGAAAAAGGTAATTGAAAAGTTGCTTAGAATATACCTACCTAGATACCTAATCAAGATAGTCTGCAATCTCTCGCATTACTTTAAACAAAAATTGCATGATCAATGTTTAAAACAAGGCAATCTAAATAAAGTCTAAATATAGCTTTATATTTATAGAAGAAAGTAGGAATAGGTTTTTTACCAAAATGCAAACAGAAAAGATATTAGAAGAATATCTGCATGTAAAATACACAATAAAATAAAAGATTTATTGTAATGTTTTAGATTCCTTTTATTTTCAATAACATAAAAATGTTATGTTTTCCCATTTTACACATTTCAAAATGAATTTCAGTGGATACCAATCTGATTTAGAATTATCATGTTAAGTTTAAAGTTTTACTACTAAAGTACAGTTTGGCTTTTCATGAACTTTGAGTCATGGTTATATTTTGTATCAGAATTGCTTCTTCACTTATTTCCAAATGCTGCTTCTTAAAATTGTATGAGCACAAAATCTACATTATTTGACAGCAGTTCATTACAATATTCAACAAAATAAATTGTAATAATTTACTCTTTTGGATGAATTACACATTAGATTTTTGCTTTCTGTACTGTGATATGCTATACATTTTTATGATATTTTTCATTTTATATAAACAAATTAATTTTTACCCTACAGAGGTAAAATTGTAAAAAAGTATGATTTGGTCTTGCAAAACTCTATGTGATAATCCATCCAGTAGCAATATTCACTACAATAAATAGAACTAGCTAACTGGAATTGAAGGTCCCTTAAAAGTATGTATTTTAAAGTTAAAAGCTGTGATCAACTAGACTTACTGGTACCATTGACATTGATGTAATGAAGTTTTTATTAAGATGAAGGAATAATTGACCACGGCTTTATATAAGACTTATCATATTGTTTTTCATAATAGTTGACTAACTCTAAAGAGGCGTCCATATTCATAGCATGAAGTAAAGATGCACAAATCACCAATTTTTTACAAAAGTTAGTGAAAAGTTATACATACAATTCTAAGTTACAGATTATTTTAAAATGGTTCATAAACTTTTAAGAGTAAGTTATTACTGTAGATTTGTCAATATTTGAATGATTTACTCTATATGCTTCATTTTGAAAGTACTTATACAAAGTGTTGGCCAAGAACTGCCAAACAGATTTTACTTTGCCATATGAATGACTTGTTTATTTTGACTGCAAACAAATTTCCATTATACTTTTATTACTGTTATTGGTGTCTGTAAATAAAAATTAATTAATAAATTTTTAAAAATGTAATTCAGTATTTTGTCACTCAGACTAATTGCATATTTTTCTTATTTTGTCGTGATACAGTCTTCAGTTTGGCAGTTCATTTATTTTATGAAGATATTTTTGTTTTGCATTGAATGTTTTATGGGAACTTAATTCCACTTAGATTTCAATATTAAATTATTTTTTCAAATTTATAAATTATACATGATTATAAATATTTTATAAATAAACATCAAAATAGAACCAAACATTTGAAAATATGTGAAACAAGTTGTTGTCAATACTATGCTCATCACAATTTCCCGATTTATCAGTTTTTCAACAGTTAATAAAACTATATAATATATATTTTAAAATAACATCTAGAGATATTTATATATAAATGTCTGTATGTATATATATTGAATCTATTGATTATTATTATTGCTTTCAATTAGATTTGTATCTATAGTAGCATGTAAAGTTGATATTGACAATATAGAATCAAGATGAGCAAAGATTGAGAGGTTTTGCTAATAGCTTAGATTGAGAACTATAAGAAAGCATTTCAGAGTACAGAAGAATTTTAGGTCTATTTTCTAAATGTTTCAATAATTTATCTAAGGTATAGATAAGATTTAAAAATTAAATTAAGTAGTCAGATGTTTATGTAATATAGAACTATAAAATTTTTCTAATTTCTTTTTAACCAATTGTTCAAATATTGTAAGGCCATACATCTGCACTCTGAATGCAATGACTTGTTTATGGTATTTGTAATTTGTATGTACATGTAAAACCATGTGTAGATTTTTAATTTAGTAATACTACACTAAAACTGGCCATCATATAAGTATCTGCCATGTTCTTCTAGATATAACTAGATAATATAATATTCTTAACTAGTTTCTTATTTACAAATAATACAGTTCATTACTCTTTTATAGAAATTAAAATATATTTCTATCATTCTTCGATTCACATAACGCAAAATAATTTAACAGAGTTCAATTTTGCACTCACATTTACAATATAGTTTTGTAACAACTGATTTGTCACGTTCAATCGATCGGAAACAACTCATTTAGAATATATCACCCAAAAAGCGAGTAGCATTTTACTCACGTATCCTATACCTTACATTTAAAAATGCAGAATATGCGAAAACGTCAATGAATATCTTACAATAAACGGCAATTGAACATTATAGTTCGCTCGCATTAAATAGGAACTATAAGATTCATGATGCCTCCGCGACCGTCGCGATGCTTTAACCTATATATACAGGCGGTGCGACGTCCTGTGTGTTACCGAAATAACAATATGAATAAAATATATTCTTTTATTTACACATGATGAATTATTCAAAAACTATGGACACAAATCAAAATTTTTTATCGACGATAATATTATCGAATCGAATAAGAAGTTCAATTAGTATATAATTAATTTAAATTTGTGTTACATTTTAAACTACACTTTAGAATAGCTTAGGTGCGCCACCGTGTTTGCGGCGGTGCGAGGAACTATACATGCACAACACCGCAGTGCATGGCGGGCGCCGCCCACGCCTCGTCTTAATACAATATCAACTATAATATTATATCTACTAATTTTTCTCCTGCGCCATTGTTTTAACAAGACACATGTGACTACGTCGAGTGTCGCTCTCTCTTTTGTAGTGACGTTTTAAAGATTCATATTATGTCGGGAAAAGTTCTGCGACACTCAACGTTTTCACTTTTGGAGAAGAAACTAAAATCTAGTATCACAATATCGGGCTCCACTTGTACGAAGAGCTGAATGTCGGCCGTACACGGCGAACACGTGGAAGCTGAATGACTAAACGAGATCCTTTATCTCTTTAGCTTTCATTCGAAAGATTATGGCCGTCTCCTAACTTGTTTCTGGTTCATTCAAAGAGGGCCAGGAGATCGTCAGAGGACGGCGCCCGCGGTGGATGCGAACCAGCCGACGAAGAAGACGAAGGTGGGGTCGCCAACAGTTCTCCGAGTGCCGGTGCGTCCAAGTACGAAAGCAGTTCCATCGGATCAACGCTTGTTTCAGGAAGCAACTGTAACCATGAAACAATACAGAATTATACAAGTGAATATTTAAGTAAGTATAATTTTTAAAATAATGTCCCAGATATGTACGAGGTATTATCTTCATTATATTAGCTAATTTTTTTTTGTTAACATTAAATTAATGAGATTTTCTGGTGCAGGTAAACTCACATTGAGATTATCGGTGCCCTCGCCATCGATGACGGCAGCGGGATCGAAGTTGAGGTCGGCCGGGATGTCGACGTCGGTGAGCGGGTGGTGGTCGACGGAGGGCGGGCCGGGCGTGTGGCTGGAGCCCGGCGTGTGCGCGCCGCCGCCGCCCGGCGTGTGAGCGGAGCCCGGCGTGTGCGGCGTGTGGGGTGTGTGCGGCATCTGAAACGGTAACATTACATACATTTTAGTTGAATTTAATTGTTGGTTTGAATAGCATATTTTTTTGAACAATTGTAGATTTTCCATACAAACTGTCATCTTCAACATTTGCAAAACATTTCGTAAAAATATCGACTTACAAAGTTACTTTAGCATTTATAATATACGTTAATTTAATATAAACTTTCATAGTTTTGATTCTTATTAAAATAAAAAAATCGTTGTTTTGTATTGTATATTAGACAGTTTTTGAAAACACTTATTTTAGAATTGTGTTTTTTTATTAAAAAGCGCATATTTAATTCACATTAAAAGTAGAAATTTACTACACCAACCTGTTCATTAAGACTTTTCTCCATTGCATTTAGTGGATCCAAAGAGTTAACACTCTCATTTAAATGTGAAAGAGGTCCATTTCCTGCATATTCGTTGCTGCCCGGGCCGTTACTCATGCCAAAATCATAGTTCTGATTACTCGACCCAGAATTCCTGTTCTGACCTCCTTGGTTGTATGATGAAATCATAGAACCGCTTGCAATGGTGTTCATGTCTGGAGGTAAATATGGTGATAAGGCTTGATTCATATCCCAATTATTCATAGTGGGCATATTCATTGATCCAGGAGATACGGCTTTTCCTCTCTTCCCAGTTGTATCATTACTGTCGTCTTCTTGCTGTAAATAAATTATGTTTTTAATATATATATAAACTAGAGTTAGGAGTTGAACTGGAAATATTAACATAACATTAATAATAATTGTAAAATTTGTGAGGTAAACATAAAATTCTTGATGATTCTTCGCTACATGAATTCTTCTTGACATAATAAATTAATAATTCCTTTTCGAATAAACTCTATATTTAAGTTTTCATATGTAGTTTTTCCTCACCTTGATACCAGCATTAGCAGCCATCTTAGTTGCTTTCCAATTTGCCCCACTATCAATCGTTACTTCATCAACATCAGACGTGTTTAAGGTATTTAGGATACCCCACATGTACTGATCCACTTCTAAACCTTCTAACTGAGCTGGTTTACTGTAAAAATAATTTAAGATATAGTTTGACTCACTTTATAATTTCTAAGAATAAAATCATTAACTTGATTGAATTGTGAGCACTCACTTGCAAACAGGACATCGCCATGACCCTCTCTCACAATTGAGTTGTAAGTAAGATTCTAAATCAAAACATTGTATGTGTTTGCATTCATGTCCCCGTGCTGGTAATGTTATTTTCTTAAACGTGATTGGACATTTTAGTGAAACTTTCAAGGCTGTTTGTTCAACACTGTCTCTATCACTTGAGGAATTAGAACCATTGTTAGTGTTAGCAGGAGATTGATTAAAGTTCATTTTAATCTTCGCAATACAATGGTCAGCGGTAAGCAAACGTTTTCGTAGTAATCCTTGTAATACGCTTCGTACGCTAGGCCGATGTACTAATTGCAGAACGAACAAGTGTGACTGAAAAGAGGAAACATACAATATTACAAGTGCTTTACACCAAAAATTTTACTGACATTTTTTCTGTAAACTTATTTTTTACTTACACAACAACAAGCTGAGACGGTAATTTGAATCGTATTTCTGCCAGGTTGGCATACTTCTTTCAGGTACAATGGTTTGTGTGAGGTTTTGTTTTCTCCTCGATCAATGATCAACGGCGTTGCATTTACAGAAACTTGTACGCTTGCAGGCCAGTTGGTGTTCATTTGCCGATCTTCATGGTGAAAACATTTAAGTTGTAGTTCCAGATCAGATCTGCAAGACGAATATATTGTTGATTAGCACTTAAAATCAAATCAGCTCCATTGATTCTATTATAAAGTTAATTTTAAGACATAATAATCATTAAAAATTATATTTACCTCCATATGAGTGTTGAGTGAACTGTAGGTTTTAATTGGAATACATGGTTGCTAACTGCTAAATTATGTTCTAATCTAAAAGGTGGTAATATAATACCATCTCTTACGGGGAATGTTAACCGAAGTTCATCGTCTGAAATAAAAAAAAAATGAAATTAGGCAATTAAGATTACAAAAATATTTTATAATGTGTATAATGCTTGGAATTTTACGTAATATTCTCATTGTTTCTCATTAATTATCAAGTAACAAATAAATTTATTTAGGTCTTATGAGATAATATAGATTTATAATAATAAAAAAATTCTTACTTTGCATGCCAATCGGTGGTTTGAGTTCATTAAAATGAGGTTTAACATCAGCATTTGGGCTGATGTAGGGTGGCATACTGCTTGCGGGCGTAAGAGGGGGAGTGGGGTTTCCAGGCACTGGACTGTGCTGATAACTCATGTTTGATCGCATAGCCACTTCTTGGGCAAATTGTCCGCCATATTGACCACCATATTGCCCATTTCCACCCTGATGTTGAGGAAATTGACTGGGGACCGGACTATTGAAGTATTGTCCCTGGTTTGAATACGGTGGCGTCGACTGCCTCATGCTACTTCTCATTCCCGTATTAAAATTGCCACTCGGCCCGAGAGGCTGTTGTGGTGGATATTGACTTTGAAAACCTGGTCTTCCACCGTACCCTGTGGGATATTGGCCAGGTCCAGGTCCAAAGCCAGGCTGTGCTCCCATGTATTGAGTTTTCCTGGATCCCATAAGCATCGTCCCTGAAGGATACGGCGTATGCCGCCTTTGATATCCGGGACCCATTTTAGCCGACCCGCCCATTTGCCCAGGACCCATTTGTGAAGACATCATGTTGGCGTGCATTCCCATGTTGGCCATTTGAGCCATTGGATTCATGCCATTCATAGCGTTCCCCATCTGGCCCATACCAGTCATACCATTCATGCCGCCGTTGCCGCCCATTCCCATTCCCGTCATAGCCGGATTATGGCTGCGTTGCTGACCGTAACCGTTCATCGCACTATACTGGGGATTTCCCATAGTCATATTGTTTTGCATCTGAAAAATTATACTTTCATTTAAAAATTGTCATTTTAAAAGCTTAAGGCAAAATATGGATCAAATTGAAATATAGGTAATATGTAAAAAGTTTTAACATAAAATACTCACCTGCGAGAATGGCTGCGAGTCCTGCATCGCGGCCGTCGTGGCCGCGGCGACCATCGCGGCGGTGGCGCCGAACTGCGCGTTCTCGCCCCCGCCGCTCATCGCGCCCGGACCGCCGGCGCACCCATAGCCGCTGCAGGACAAACGCGAATTCATCAATAACAGGTTCGTTGAGGTTGTATTTGTTTATCTTTATTTTCTTGTACTATGTATTATGAAATGGTATCTGGATGGTGTATGCAAATTAAATATTTTTCTAAATTAACAATCGGTAGGGTTATTGTTATCTCTGTTTGAAATCTGTTCGTTTTTATTTTTATAACGAAAAATGAAAATCAAAATGTTATCTACAGAGATTCAATAATACATAGACGGCGTGTTTTCATGAAACAGAATTTATTATGATTACATACATTATATTATATATAATATGGCTGACTATATGTACTACATATATAAATAAAATAAATCTTTCAAAATAAGAGATTGCGATAATGTAGGTATAGATTTTATTATTTTCTCAAAAAAATCAAATAATAATAATTTTCCATAGCACTAGCTTAAATCATAACACTATTGTTTCAAACGTAAAGCATAAAATGTAGTAAAACGTGAAATCTTTGTAGTTAATTTTATTTCACCTACGATATGAATAGTTTCTATTCTATTGCAAGTGGCCTTGCAGAGTCTTACATTTTACATTCCACGCGTTAACGCATCGATTATTAATACACTCAATACCAATATTCAACCCAAATTTTATTGACGTAAGATATTTTTTTAAAGTACGGAGATTTTATTATTTAATGAACAATGAACGAAAAAAAATCAATATGTTCGTATACACTGAGTGACGTGTTGTTACCCCTGTGTTTCAATCGGGATGTTTGATTTTTTCTATGGTGTCGGAGTGGGAGAACGTTTCATGTGAACTGCTTTTGGGGCGAATTCCCGAGCCTTCCCGGAGCCCTTCCTAATAATTCCCATTCGACAAATGCCCGACAAACACTCGCGCGGGCTTATTGTTACTCGCGCTTCTGTAGTAGTGCAACAATGTGGACTATTGTGTTGAGGGATATTTTTATAATGAATAAACTCACACAAAAACAATATGAGAACTAAACTTTTATTGAAACTCTTTAGAGCAGGATAAAAATTATGGTTATATTTTAAGAATTTTAAACACTTAAAACGTTTATAATATAGTTGTAAGTATGTAATTAGAATGCCATATCAATAAAGTAAAAAAAAATATGCGTTTAACTAAACACTACTATAGAACACACTAAAATAAATAACTTAACAGATACTTAGTAGCGTCGACAGCCAATAAACACAAGTCAACAGCGCTCAAGTTGCCGCGTCGCTATACAATACATCGACACTGCAGATGATTTACAAGGGTCTTTTCTTAGGTAAACTCGGCCCAACCTACACTTCTTTTTATAGATTTGTCTGAGACTTTTTCTTTTTGCCGATCTCAGAGCGCGACCGACAAAAAATCAAGAGTGTTCTGCATCCTGGTTTTTTTTTAAAAGAGGTACCACATCCGAATAATCACTTACGTTCTGTTCAAAATATTTGGGGTCTTGAAAGCAAGCGGTTGACTACGGTATTCTATTGAGACAATTCTTGGAACGTTCCTTTTCAAAGTTAAAATAAGCGAGAGGACACGTCGGCAATTTGTCTAGATTGTATATATAATCAAAATGTAGGTAAAATAGAGCAGTTTTGAAAACCTACTGATATATTATTTCTTATTTGCCGTAGAACGCCTAAATAAATCATTTTGAATGACTACGTTGCTATTTTCAGAAGCTGGAAGGTGTTTGGCATACTATTGAGAGATGGGCGAGTAACGTGTAGGTATTTTGATACATAGACTGCAGTTAATTTTAGATTGTTGCGCAGACGTGGTGAATTCTTAGCTAATTGGCAGTAGTTGATAATCACGTGTGATTTTGATTAGTTAAAACCATTTTGTGCAAATATTAGCGGAAATTTATCAACATATTTAAAAACTGAAAATTAAGATTAGGATAATTGATTTAATATTAAATTATTTTATTGCGTGGGATGATTATACGTTTACATTATTTTTGCACTGTTGACAACGCTAAATTTCTAATGTTTATATTTGATTTTTTTATGATTAACGCAGTGTTAAATGAGATATTAATCACGACTCACTAGTTTTGTACAGTTTGTAAACGAGGTGGCATGAAGCCGTGCCATGTTTCGTCCCTCAGTTAGCTGACAGTTGGTCAACCCCATGTAAATGCCACTTCAAAATAGTGGCTTGTGCGCACACTGTCAATACATAACGATATTAGTGTTCACGGCATGTGATAATCAATAAATAATTGGCAGCTAAATACAATTTTTAAAAACCTTTTTACCTCGTATACATATTTTGTTTTTAATTAAGTGGCAAATGAAAATCATATAATTAATAAAATAAAAACAATTCCAACAGTTTCGTTTAAATTGCTTATTATAACACGGAGCGGCGTATTTTAGTATTGTTTGTATGATTGCATCGATTTCTATCTTATTCCCGTCAATTGACACCCGGGTTGGGAGCGAATGAATCATGCTTCAAGGAGCAAATTCCGGGGGTTGCGAATGGAGGCGCTCTGGGGTGAATACGACACAATGAGCGGGAAGGGTCGACCGGCCCGAGTCGCCCGCTTAGGGTAAGTGGGCTCACGTCAATATGGGGCTTTATTACGATACTGCGATAACATTTGTTCTTCCGTGTGTGGTGAATTAAATCTAATATTAGTGTTTTCGTATTAACGGTTTATTCATCGGTGGTATAACTAATAGAATTCAAAGCAGTCCTTTATAGCAGGTACTATTTTTCTTAAGAACCATTCAATAAATGTTCTTTGTTTTTTTTTTAACGAGAATATCAATGCCTTTTTTTGTAACGGATAAGCTGTTTCTTTTGGAACAATTTTGTGTATATATTTTTTACATAAAGAAATAAAAAATTAAAATAAACTGAATTAATAATTATGTAATATTATTTTGTCCAATTTTTGATGAAAAATTATATAAATATATTATTTTTGTTTTAACTTCTACCGGTACGGGTATATTTTAAATTATTGAAATCGCATATTGCTCTATATTTAGCACGTTTAATTTTATCGCCGATGTGTAGGAACATTAAAATTATTTTAATGAGTCTTTAATTATTCGATGCGCTTAGTGTGTTAATGTGTTGTTTGTTTGTGTTTATTGTAAGAGCTAAAGTGCAGTCACCGCTTGCATTCCCATCTTGCGCGAGTGTGAGTGTATGGGGCACTGTGTGCGTGAGCTCGTCGTAGTGTGCGTCGTGCGCTGGTGTGCGTGCTGGTGCCGAAAGCGTCTGTGCGTGTGAATGGAAGAGCACATTTTCATTTCTTTCATTATAATTGCAGCAATGTGCATCTCGTACTTTAAATCGTTACATTTTTTTGCTGTGTACAACTAACCCTTCGATTATAAGGGGATATTCCCGGAACGATAGTTATTAATTTATGCACTTGTACCAAACTTTATTTTAAATATAAACGTTTATTTTTTATGAAAATAATTTACAATTAATTTGAATTTTAAGTAGCGATGTCGTACAGCTGCAATGTTTTATCTTAACGTTATTTTTGATTTTATTGCTTGTTAACTACGATAAGGTAAGCAAAGGTAAACGAGTCACGTTTCAGCGTTTTGTTCAAATGTAAACAAACTTATTCCGGATAAGATAAAAACATTCTTTACCGTATGAACGTGGTTTTGGTTTTAGTACTTATAAATATAATGTTTTAAAATAATTATTCATATGATTTTTGTAAGGATATAAATTTACGTGTGACAAATTTTTTATTAATTTTATGTCCAAAAAAAGAAACATTGAGAAAGATAAATTGAAAATTAACATGTACTTTTCATTTATCTTTGAATTTTTTTTTGTTTAATTTAATCTCTTTTTAAATATTTTTGTTCTTATCTGTCTTAAAAATATAGATTTTTTTTTGTTTTTGTAAATTTTTCAATTTTATACGAAATTTTTGATTTTTCTAGTAATTGAATAAATTATTTGATATTTGACTAACCTTGGCGCGTTGACTCTGTAGCCTATGTTATCGCGCAGAAGGTGATGTTTTTCAGTATCGGGAGCGTGCGCTCCCACGTAGCTCACGTTCGTTCCCGCGTATCCTGCCGTATTACCAGAGTTCGCCGTCCTGTCGCTTCAACGCACCCCCTGAAACACGACGCACTTCACTGTAGATAACCTTCATGATGCTCAGCTGGCCTTGCTGTCAGCGCTAAATATTCAACCAGTTTCCTTTTATTGTCGTGCATTCGTGTCACTTGCGCTCGCATCGTTCTCAATTTTAATTTCAACGTTAGAGGAAAGTTTTCAGACTAATTGGTCGTCTAACGTCTAACGATGAAACGTTCATCAAAACACAAACATATTCGCCTTTTTTATTTTTATTTATTATTTGTTCTAGTGGGGGTAACTTTATATTTTTCAAGCATAAAATATCACTAAGATTTATAATAACAATTTATACAATTACTTTATGTAACGGTTTTTTTTGCTATTAGTTTGTAGTATCGATGAACGGTTCGATCGTTGTGTTCTTTTTTTTCGATCAGCTGAGCAAGTGTAGCGTAGCATAAGTCTACGAACGTTTTTAACGTAGCACGAATATTTTCTTCTAAATGCATTTAAAAAATATATGCCACGACATTTTTTATACCCCGATTTAAAACGAATACCAGAATAAATTTTAAAAAATATTTTAATTGAACTTTTGAACACACACCTTAAAAGTTTATAATTAATGCACTTTTATTCCTTTAATAATAACCATTAGCACTTCCAATGTTTACAGTAAGTACTTCCAAGTATCTTCGTGAAAAATCCAAATTTTTAAGTCACTTAGCAATCCTTTTGGTAGTTCACTGCACTGTTTTGGTTTCTTAAAAAATTAAATCGTCACTGCACAGTTCAACGGTAGCATCCAAATCCAATATGGTTCGTATTTGTCACTATGTTCCAGCATTTGATCCTAATATTAATTGTTATCGTCTACGAACGACCCGACTTTAAATTCAACGAAACATGATAGACGTGTTGCACGAGTGCCGACGCCAACGTCACTGACATCAAACAACCACACGTTCGACCGTCAAAGGTAACACTGGCTGGCAAACCGGCGACGGTGAGTGAGAGGTTGCGCTGCGGGGCGCTCCCACCCCGCGCGGCGTTGCCAACTCGCCGCGATAAAGTGGCGCACCCCCGCGTCCCCCACCGTATGTCGACGTCTCGGCATTCGGTACTCGGCCGCGCTCGGGCGCCATCGTCATCAAGTCGTCTCCCTACCCCACCCCGCGTACTCGATGTTTCATTTCACGTAACGGTCCTCAATCGAGCGCGATACTGCGAGCGTGATAGTCGCACTGATCTTTCATCAAACACTATTAATACTTATCACATATCACTTATCATAGATAATTATCGAGATGATACTCTTGCATTGTTAATTTTTTTTGGATTAAATTTTTAAAATTGAATTAATTAGTCACTCAATAACAATAAGTCAGACTTATTAACTGTAAGCAAAGATTTAAAACGTTAGATGCGCCCTCAACTCAAAAAACTGTGGCATTATTTTTGTATGTGTGCGTTTGC
>DVXP01001812.1:0-14038 GCA_018235645.1 Junonia grisea | reverse complement strand
AGCGAGCTCTGAGTAGAAGGCTAATTTTGGAAGCCTGGAATCTGCCATACGCGCAATATGCCCACACCATCTTAGCTATCCCTTCATTAGCATTGCATTGCTATTGCTATTACATTGCTAATGCTAATGCTGACCATCCACTCAGAAACAATTATTTCAATTGTATCATCCAAACACAGCCAAAAAATACAAATTTTAATAACAATTGGTCAATAAACTCTTTATATTAATAACTGTTTAGCCAATAGTGAAGTCATTATTTTTAAAAGCAATTTTTGAATTTCGAATTTTGTAAAGGCCCCTGCACACGAAAAAACATTGTGGCGCGATGCGCGACGATTAATGGCGGATTGTTTTTAAGTTCTATACAAAATCAAGCCGTTGTGATTAACGCTCCACATCGCATCACTTTCGGTGGACATCTGTTCTTTTTTTTTTGACGCAGGGTAAATCTTCATAGATACCCGACTCCTGGATGGGATGTTGGGTTATGTGAGAGTGCACTCACTAAAGCCCCTGCGATGGCTGCCCCAGCAAGGAAAACGGAGAGGCTACGAGATTGCTTTCGCAGCACGTCCGCGGCCTCTCCCGTGGACATCTGTCCTATTTAATGAATCGTGCAACGCTCTTTATTTCAATAATAAAATGAGAATGTTTCGTTATTGTTAGAACGAGACAACTATAATTTTAATAGCGTATCTTATAATTTTGCAGATTTTAAAGTCCCATCACCTCAAACTCTGAGGCTCAAAGTGAACACATAACAAAATAAAAGTGACCACTCTTTTACTTTCCATTTAAATGAACCAAAGTATCAGAATAAAATATGGATTGAGCAAAGAATTTAGTAGAATTTTTGAAAATTAATCGTGAGAAGTAATTTTGATTTGCAATGTTAAGTGTTAAACTTGAGAAATAAGTTCTTAGAATTCGACATACTTAAAACAATTATCTGATTAACCGCGGGGACACTAGTTTAATAAATTATTACAATTTAATTATTAAAGTTTTCAAACCACATTACAAATTTTAAATTTGATTAAGAAATATTTTTCTAAACTAAAACATCTGTAGTTAGGGTACCTAGAACGGCGATAACTGATAAGCAATAGGTACCTATTGCGATTAAGCTCCATAACCTTCTCTCTAATAGGAGAAGAGGCCTATGCCCAGCAGTGGGATATATACAGGCTGTGTTACGTTTTTTTTTAATACCTACTACGTCAAGTTTCACTTTTATTTGCGAAAATGGCGTCTAATGTTGTCATTTTTGAGTCCATTTTTCTAAAATAAAAATCCATGTGGCATGACACATTTATTATTACACTGATTGCTTATCACCGTCCCTATAACGATTGGAATTATTATGATAAGTAATGTAACATTCAACCCTTTTCAATACGATTCCGAACACCTTTTAAAGGATCCTAAGATTATTTATAATCGGAAATTGAATCTGTCAGCTGATCCTTGGTGATGCGACACAGAAAGCCTTTTAGATGGTAAACGTTCTTCAATCTTTATAAAGCCATCCACCGTCATGTTGGGATATTTAATCCATAAACATCTAAGTCTATGTGAATTGAAACTTCATAATTTGTTTATCTTCGTTATTTATTCATAATTAATTTGATTCAATAAAAGATAATGTATCCAAAAATTCGTGAAACACGTGGTAACTTTTTATTAGTGTTAAAGTTATAGCTTTCTCTATAATAGAAAACAGCATTAGAATAAAATAGAATAGAATAGTATAAGTTTTATTCGGGAACATGTACACGTATACAAATTAAAGAAATAGATAAAAAAAACATAAGAAAAAAAATTAAAGTAATCTTAACAAATCCTAAAGGAGAAAAAAAACAACATACAATCATTAAAAAAACAATATACCTAAAATGATGAAAAGAAAGATAATAAAAAACTATAATAAAACATGAAAAAGAAAAAAACATTAGGTAATGAAAATAAAATGCTTATCTATCTGGTGGTTATATAATGGTGCAATGTCCCCGAAAAGGAATGTCCCTCAGTTATGACAGGAGTTTTCGCTCCAAAACTGGTTTTCAGTGACATTAGGTACTTTATCCTCAGTTATGAGTAAAGCAAAATAAAAAATAAAGTTAAGTAGTAACATTTCGATTTTCCTTTGTGTATCTGTAAATCAATACACTCGTGTCATATGCATTGGTTCATTGTAATTAATATTAATTTGGTATCCAGGTAACTTATTCGAGTAGATTATGGATTTATTAGTCGAATAAATGATCGTTTTTCTTTCTTGAAGCGCTGACGATATTATTACTGAGATATCAAACGCACTGTCATTGAAATCCTATTCCTACCCAAAGGGAAATTTTAGCTTAAACGAAGGGTATGAAAATAGTTTAAATTTCAACTGCAGCTTGCCAAAATCATATGTTTCAGAATGTATCCGAACATATGCGGGTTCTTACAAAGTTTTCCTTCACCGCCGAGCACGAGATGAATTTTAAACACTAGCTCTCAAAACTTACCGCTTGCTTCAATTCTGCGATCTTATATTAAGAATCGCATGTTCTATCCATTTATTCGTGGACACCCACATTGGTGGCATATGAAAGTAATCGAGTGGGACTGTCAGTAGTAATGAAGGAAGAATGTAAATAGGTTCTAATTTTAGGGCGTTGTTGAAGAACCTTTATTTTCGAAAGAACCTGTATTTTTGTTCTTATATGCTAAGTAAGGGTACGCTGATTTGTTAAGATGATTATATTGAAAGGTCTACCTTTACATTGTATGAATGCTAGATATAGTATAGGAACTTAATTGTTCCCATTATTGAACAAACCTATTCTTCTATGAGGCATATGGTCATACGTCTTAAAATTACTTTTTAAAACGTACACAGTTTTCCCAGCGATGTTTCACCTCATCTGAATTTTCCGAATAGATTCGTATGCAAAAGTATCTTGTATCTACAAAAGCATGTATTTCGCTTACCTTCGTCCATGGCAAGTTGATCCCATATCGCCACTTTGGTTCCCGCGGGATCGCTGAGCGCAACGTATGCTATTTCGTCTCTAACCAGGCGAAGATCGTGGTCCAGTGCGAGGATCCAAAACGTTACTGTAACAATGAATACAAATATTAGCTTAAATATATAAAATGTACAGGAAAATAGTATTAAAATAAGACAAAATCTGATTATGTAATATTTATTTGCCATTATCATAATTCCATCTACTTTCTTGTAAAAGGGAAAAGTGAGCGGCGATCAATTGTATGTGCTATATTAAAAACAATATTGAAAACAATAAAGAATTATTTATTTACTTATAAACTAATATAGCATTAAAAAATAATACATGTCATAAAAATTTGATTGAGCCTGCGTCAACAAAAAAGTCAAGGATTTGCATACACATACATTACGAAAAACCTGGAAAATCTTTTACCATCATGATAATTTAATATCTGTTTTTATAGTATTAACAAATTGTCCACAATGTAATTAATCGAAATAATTTATTATACCAACAATACCTTTTAACAAAAATTCCGAAATCAGATAATGTAAATATATCACGAATAATGTTATAAATAACCGATAAGCCGCTTATAAAAGGCATAAACAACACGTTTTAATGTATGGGAGATTATATAATGTATCTCTCATAACTTTTTCATGACTAGGGATAGCCAAATGGAAAATTATTCTATCGAAAATTGAGAAATTTATCGATAGTTTTGAAAAGAAGAATTATTGTTAGCAGCAACACTATAAAAGGGACGGGACGGCCATTTTCGAGATCACTTTACTGTTACCTCGAACTGAGCGAAAGCTCTGCTTGATTGTTATTTTGCTAAATTCATTACTTCTTTTACTAAAGTTAATCGAGAACGTATTTTTAGTGTAATTCTGTTAAATCTTTAAATTAAATAATTGTTTAAGTGTTCGTAATTTTTATTTTTAGAACCTACCTACTTTTGATTTCTTACATTATTATTTCGATTATCGTGAAAGTTATCAATTGTTTTGATCCTAGCTAATAGTACTCGTAAGCTAATAGTAAATACTCGTATGTATGTAGGTAAATAGAAATATTACTGATTAATTATCGATATTGTCTTATAAGAGTAGTTAGTTACCTACTTATTTAGTTACGTCATTAACAAGAGCGGGTAGATGTAACGTATAATTTAATTAATTTAGTTACATGATACGACCAATCAAAGCATTATTAGACTAGTATTAATATCTGCTAGTATATATACACTGCGTGTTTTATCCGTCTTAATTAATTAGCATCTCTTTTTGGCATAGGAATAGATCTCGAGATATTCGGAAAGTCCATATATAAATAAAAACGATAGGTACATTTTTTGACTTGGAGGCATCACAAAGTAACAAGGCAAATCGATATATTTTTAAAAAAATCGACACAGAAATATCGATATATCGATATTTTTGTCTCTCGAGCCTATTTATTCGTTACAGTTTTTGAAATAAAATACAAACATTGAAGTTGAATAAAACTTGTTTATCGTTTTTAATGGCGTGTACGAATCGAAAGCTGATGTTGTTGTTAATCTGCTTAATGTATATGAAATTGAAGTTTATTTTTTGCAACAGAAATTTTACTGCCACGTTTCGGAGTAATATTTTCAAAGGAAACCTCAAACGTTTGATTAGAAGGATATTTATAGAAATATGAGGATATGTTTTTATATTAATGATATATTAATTAATGAAACCTTATTAACGTTAATTAAATAAAATGTGATACTGTAATGAAGTGATTAATCAATTTTAAAGTAAATTAATTAAGAGTTTATTTCGTTTTCCTTTACACGCGTTACATTTTCAAAAGATTTTATGATTTTTTTTATTAAATAAGATCATTCGCCTTTAATATCTTCCCTTTTTAAGAGTTTTACGTCGTATATGTGAAAAACTTTCTGTGATTTAGTAATTTTAGACAATTGTTCTAACTTTAACTGCATCAATTCATTACGAATAAATTTAAATCATTACACACAATAAAAATTTCGCATATACAATAAAAATAATGCGTCTCCAAAACCCGACTATCCACTAAAACGTCGATGAAAAATTCAACCAGAAATAAATTTAAAGCGTTACGCAATCGACTAACTTAAGCCATCAATAAAAATAAGCCCACAAATCCCCGTGAAACAGTTGAAAGACGATTTATCCAGCTAAAGCAGTTGCCAACGTAATATATGGGCCCTGGTCCATAATTAATTGCTTCAAGCCGTGTTACGCTCTAACTTGGACAATAAGGGAAAGTTGGTAACTCGTTCGCAAGTTGATATTCGTATCCCGATACACGGCACACATGTGTGTTCCAACATGATTTAATAATATCAGCTTTTGGAAAGGTAAATTGGGCTGGGAACTATGGTAATATGCCAAACTGCTAAGGTAACCAAAATTGGCTAAAGACTAATTTACCTAATTGCTCTGTTATATGTTTGCTTTGGAGAATATTGCCAATTTATATGTGGTAGACGATTTATCCAGTCATAGCAGTTGCAAAGGTAGTATAAGGGCTAACTTGGACAATAAGGTAAAGTTGGTAACTCGTTCGTAATTTGATATTCGTATACACGGCACACACGTGTGTTCCAACATGATTTAATAATATCAGCTTTTGCAAAGGTAAATTGGGCTGGGAACTATGGTAATGCCAAAACTGCTGACGTAACCAAAACTGGCTAAGGACTAATTTACCTAATTGCTCAAAATATATTTGCTTCGGAGAATATTGTCGAGCTGGATGAACTTTCAGTTATAGCTATAAAAGTAATAAAACAGGAAATTATGAACAGATGGTTTTTTAAACGTTTTATAAGATACTAAGAACTAAGAATGCTTCTTCTGAACAATCCGGAAATTGGAATTGCTTTAAAATTAAATAGAATATTTTCAATAGAAGGCCTTAAAGAAAGCCTTGACAGTAAAGACTTGTCTCAAATAAAATTTATTAACGCAAAGAAGCCGCCAATCACTATGGTGACAAGGGTGATCGAAAATCTAATTAATTACGCCCAATACCTTTCGCCGCTTTAGACCGAACATAATAGATGCTCATTCAATCAGCTGCTTCAAAAATAATTTATTCCGCAACAAAAAATCCATTATTCAAGACGAGGCATTTAAGAGAAAAATATTCACCTCGAAAAAGAAATTCATCTTCCAAAATATTCTATGGTTTATATAAATATAAAAGAAAAGTTTGAAAGGGCAATGAATTTGAGGAATAATTCATTAAATTATCCATAGATTGTATTTGCGCTAATTTTGTTTGAATAAGCTGTTTCATTTTGTCGAATATAGTTTTCATTTTTTTATAACATTGGAGTTTTTCAGCTAAATGGAAAATTGACTTACTTGTCTCTCCCGGTCGGTAATGATGTCGGGCAGGCCGCACTATGACGTCACGAACTGGGCCCAACAATCTGATGACGCTGTGGCTTTTGGCCGTACACTCGTCATTGCCAACGCAGCCGACGGTGGTGTGGAGAGTGCAGTGAGATGCTGGCGATGACGGTATTTTCAAGGGAATGATTCCATAGCCTGAAACAAAATGAAAATGTAAGTCTCTATCTATATATGTATATATACTATATATATGACAGAGAAGGAGAGGGGGAGAGGGGATAAACAGCTAGATAGTGTTTTTTTGGTACGCGAAATAGACTTCTGAACCATTGGACCAAAACTTAAAAATGTCCAATAAATGGAGTATACACAATAAAGTAATATTATCCCAGTCATAAGATGTATATTACGTTTGTATATCGCAGACTATATATAGTATTACATGTGTGTGGGTATTATAAAAAGAATACATTTACGCCAGTCTTCAGAACAGCTAATCTAAGATTATTTTCGTACTTTAGTTTTATTTTAAAACCGATTGATATGGACTGCCGACAAAGCACTTCTCAGTCATTTCCACTTAAACGAATACGACACATTCAGCCGGTGGGAGGATTGTAACGATTGTTATTTCTATTCCGAAATGAAGTTGAACGTAATAATATTTAAATAGAATAGAAGTGGTACTCCATTAAAGACCAAGTAAAGTTCGAGACACTCCGATACCGACAATAAAAGATCTTGGAGCACCTCCAAATGGAAAAGATGTCGGGGAAATTTCTAGAACGTTCGCCAACCACTCAAATGAACCAGACACTATTAAAAGGTAAGAATGATTATATCTTAGAATGGGAAGGCGATTGGGGAAATGTTATTTCATATTGGAAATCCTTTCCGTTCGGATTTTATATTTGTTGATCGCGTGTTAAAAGACTGGTCACAACGATTTTTCAAGAAATAAGTGTTTGAAGTGACAGATTTTAAGATGAGTCTAAAATAAGATTACTTATATTTCTTCATATTTGCTTTGTAAACGGGTCTTATCGCGATAATCTTTGTGTATTACAATACCTTTATTGCCCGACGTTTCGGCGAAGTTGCATTCACCGTGGTCACGAGCTGACCACGTATTACGTAAGATTATCGCGATAAGACCCGTTTACAAAGCAAATATGAATAAATTACATCGCGAAACTTTAAAATATAAAATACTTATATTTCGTTTTAAAAAGAATCATATACCATAGTATATAACTCTTGAGGGACTTTCGTTTGAATCTAGTTATAAGAAATCAATATTGGTAGGCTTTATAAGAATACATAAAACTGAGATTTAAGATACACGTATTATATCTTAGTACGTGAATAAGTAATGTCATTTTTTTCTTTGACAATTTCATTTGAAATTCAAACACGAATACGCAGAATTCGTTACATATTAATAAGAAGGATAACTTGAGAGATGACTTGGAGTTTTCATACGAATTTACGAGTTCAACAATGAACCTATACATAATATATGTAGATTGTAAGAATATCAGGACTTCTAAAATCAGAATGTCTTAGGTTTGACCACTTGAATCTTTTGCTGAATGTCTTAGATTATTACTAGAGTATTGTTTTTAAGTGCTTTATTAGTCAGTGCAGGAATATTTTTAGAAATATTATGTATTCTTAAGATAAAAAAATTAATTATTGAATTAAAAAAAACTTTCAAATTCTTTGTACTCACAGATTTATTTGTTTTATTATATAAAAATATAAGCTAAATCTATCTCCATACAAAGGCTTAAATAAAGAAAAAGTCAATTATATAGAAATTATACAACCATATAATTAATACAGATCAAATTATTTTCATAACCAAGTCTTAAAGGAAACTGTTCACTATTTCCTCCCCAAAACCAGTGATAATATTACCCTTTCCAATCACGATTTAAAATCCAATAATACTTCCCTACAATCACCATGAATCCTGTGCCTGTAATTAAATCACATCGCCCCATTGTGACCCGTAACTACTGCCGGCTGACAGTGTTATTAGCACTGCACAAAATGGAGGTCATAAAGACGACAATTGCCTGCATGTAGCAGATGAAGCAATTTCCCTCCGCATCTTCGTTATAATCACTGAAGCGTGAACGGAAAGAAAACTTAGCTTCGATACAGGTAGGTTTTAAAACTGCTTTTAGTAAGAATGTTGGGTATTTCTAATTGAAATAATGTGCCTTCTTTTAGGTTATTTGAAGACAAAGAAGATGTTACGTACAGTCGGTAGATTTTTGTTCTAAACAACGATAGCAATACTTTTATGTAAATATTCCGGAGGCCGTATTACCATATTTTGATTCTGGCCAATCAGCGATCACGTGATATATCTGTTTGTATCTTAAAGGTATGTCACGTGACTACTGACTGGCTAGAATTAAGACATCATAATATGGCCCCTGAGTGACTGAAACTGTTTATCAAATCGAAAGGTAAAGGAGTACGTAATTCATCATTTGCTAAGAAAATCAAATGACGCATTACAACTATAATTTGTACTGGATCTAGATCCTAGTTTTAAAACATGTTGGTATTATTTTACACTCTCATATCCTCGTTTAGTTCGGGTTTAATAATCCCGGTGCACACAATTTAGCAAATTAGTCTTTAAAACTGCTTCATTAGTCCGCGCTGAATGGATGGCGTCATTTGAATAACTTTACATCTCTGTCTCTTTGCTTTTTGTTTCGATTTTTAAATAATCGTGTAGTAGATAAAACTATGTTGTGTAGTAAATATTTGTAGGAAAAAATATAGAAATTATGAATGTTAACTTGAAATAAGTAATTATTAATATTCTTTTAAATTTTCAATAAGTAAGAGTTTGAATTCGTGAATATGACTAAATTTATTCTTACCATATAATATGTTATCGTTATATGTTAAGAATAAGGTAATAATTATTACTAATAGTTTATATGTATGCATATAAGATATAAAAAAATATATGAATTTATCAAACACAAGACAATTCTTTAAAAACTCGAAAGTTTTAATTTAAAGATCCTAAAAGAAAATTTTCATTATGTAATTTATTCGACTCGTTCTTCTTAATTATCTACTGCTGTAGAAAAGTTTTATTTCATTAACCATTTAAAGTAGATCTTATTTAAATTCTGCTCTATAAATTCGATTCGTTTAAAATGAAATCGGTGCTAGCGTTCGGAATATTCCAAGTTCCTTATTCCAACGCGGAACAACTTTCTATTTAATAAACACGATAGCAATTTGTTCTGTGCCCTGGAACAATTAGCAAAGTAATTGATTCAATTCTAAAAAATACTACAGGTAATAATCATCATAAATTATTCCACAAATTAAGTCTCTTTAGTTATGTACTCATATAGCTTTATTACATTAACGATTCATTAGACAACATTCATTTAAAATTAAACTGATTCTAGCGCTCGGAATATTCCAAGTTCCTTATTCCAACGCGGAACAACTTTCTATTTAATAAACACGAGAGCAATTTGTCCTGTACGTGTATCTTGGAATAATTAGAAAAGTAGGTATCCATCGATTCTAATTCAATTAAAGTTTCGTCAGGGGAATTAAATTCTCCTGGCGTACCGTCGTCGTATTGGAGGGGATCAAGTGTGGCTTTCGTCAAGAACATCGGTTTCGACAAATTACAATTTGAGGGTTCTTTTATGAAATTTATAAGCCCGGGCTTTGTAATTTTAACGGTGTTTTAATCTATGTTATTCTTTCTCAATTTGATACAACTTTTTAATTTTTTGTACGTAATAGCTTCCATATGATATAAATAAACATCTGTATAACTGGTACAACGATTGATTTAGAAACTTACGTACAGGCTTCTTTAGTAAACGAAAGTTTTGTAATTATGTATTTAAACGGCTAAACTAAAAATATACATATATGCGAATATTCCTAAATTTAGTACTGCAAAAAGTGACCCAAAAAATGCAGTGAACTCTGATAATTTCCAAATGTTTTGATTAAATAGTTTAGTTTTATTAGAAATTAAATATAAAATGCAAAATAAATAAAAAAAATAGTTTCAATAAAATAAGTATGTACCCAATAGAATGCACAAACTGAAATGCAACCGATTGATGTCGAGACGCGAAACTTTTTAAAGTTCTTGAAACAGTTTGAAATACGCTATATTTGGACAATGTTTATACACTGATGCGCTTTACATTACACTTGTATTAGACTTTTGAAGTTATATTAAACGAAGTGCTAATTTTGAAGATGAAAGTCTAATAGTACACATAATGTAGGTAATGTTAAAAAGGTATTTTTTACCTTAATTTCATTTATTTTCATTTTGTTAAACTATAAACCTTTCGTTACGCTAGCAAAACATAAAACTAGACCTATTAAAACAACAGTTTCGCAGTAAAAACGCAAAAAAAACCTATCGGCTATCTAATAGAAAAAATCACCAAACCTATGTCTATGGTAAGCCCAAACAAAATTGCAAACATAACCCCTTGAAAAACTCAATACGGCATAGTGTTCTCGTTAGGTTTTTTAATGAAAAAAAGTTTAAGCCAGATTAGCTGGCAGTCAATTCCAATTTTTTTTAGTCTACCTTTTAGTGTATGCGGGCTTCAAACGTGTAATTCGGGGAAATACGAGATACACGTGTATTTTCTATCCGTGATTGTAGGTTTTTACGATTACACTCACCTTATTGTACACACGTCTTTAAGAATAAATGTAAAGTATTATATTTCGTCTTAAAAAGAGGCAAAAAGGAAGAGTTTTTTTTCATTAAAAAAATGTTGACATTACTAATTCGATTTGCTAATTTCTTTGAGTGAACAAATAATTGATATAAACGAATATTTGTCATAAGCTGGTATTAAAGCCGCGAATATTTATGCGCAACAACCCTCTATCCATCTAACAAAAAAAAATCCTAATCTATTTTATTTAGTATTTACTTATATTTACATAAGTATGAAACAACATAATACTTGTATCAAACTTATATTTAAACGAGTAGTGTTCACCGTCTAAGTTTCCACTATTTAATAAAACATTAAGGACATTTGTCTCCACTACACCGTGTGTTTTTGACAGAATTCCGAATCTGCCCGCTGAATAATTAGAAAAGTAACCGTCAATGCTCCAGGTAGATTCAATTAAAACTTTCACTAATTGAATTGAAATTTCTTGTTGTTCCGCGACATAAGGAAGTGTACGCCTTGAATGTATGCTACCCTGGTAGTTTGAATTTAAGTACACATTTAATAATTACTCAATGTTTATGAAAGTTATATGTTAAAAATGAATATTTCACGAGTATGTAACTAAATGATAATTATATTATACAAGTAACATAACATTTAAATAAATAAATACATCTATAAAAACACGTAATGTTTTTGTGTTATTTTATTCAATCAGCGGAGCTGCCGCCGCTATTTTAAAAATAGATATTAAACATCAGCCTAAATCAATAATCAAAAGAGAATTAATTAAAGCAATTGTACCTTTAAATAAACATAAAAAACTTTACACCAATAAAATTTCGATACAAACTATTCTATTTGCATCAAAATATATTCAAAAGGCAATCTTCAAATGGAAGCATGTGGTGAGCGCCTGCATCCAAGTGTATGAAATTGTGTTTCAGCAATGCCATTACTGTGAATCGATGTCAATATTTCAAAATTGCCACCAATTGGTCTCTTCGATATCGATATTGTATGTATTTCAACTTCAATTGCTACGTATTGGTCATAGAATTGTAAATTTTTGGAAAATTTGCGTCGTTAGCGACTGGTAGCTAAAAGCTGATGACATCTAGAATTGACGTTTTTATACGTTTAACGAGACGTCAATTAGTACGTTTCAACAATGAATTGCGAAACAAACCCGAAATTTAGGTAAGGTACGGGCTTATAATTCCGAGGTATTTCGGTTTAATCTATAAATTGATAAGTTTAATTTTTTCCACAGAGGTTTAATTTATTTATTAACGTATAGAGGAGAAAAAACCTTATGAATTAATTGATTAAGCCGTTTTTTTTAAAACCTCGAAATTAGGTTTTATGTCTCTTTTTCGTTTTTATATCAATCACATTTTTAAACAAATTACTGTAAACGTCTATATAGTCAATCATCCTAAACAAATCATTTCGAAAATGATATTCGAAGACCGTTATTATTTTAACTGGGAAATTGTTTTAGGTGTTTGTACGAGTATATTTATTTGTACACTGTTTGCTCGTGAAAATAATAATTATCGTACATTGAAAACAAGCACGTTTACATAAAATAGATTGAATACATGTACTTTTAATAAAATAAATATTAAATATTTTTCTTTCTATCTCTTATTTGAATAAACCTTGAACGAAAATATTATATTTGTTTATGAATTTCAATTTAATGTACAGACAACAGCTAATAACATGTCGAATTTATTATTTTCTCCGTCCAAAGAGTCAACAAGTGCGTTTCGGCGGGTATTTACACCGATTAATAGGTATAATAAATTGAATTTCGGAACATAACTATTAAACTTCAACTGAATAACTATTTATTTATTAGAAACCACCTGAACTACTACAGTTAAAGTAGTTTTAATCAGAACAAAATTAAACACAAGCAAAACCTCGTGACATAATTTGCTTAAAAAATAATCCTCAAAAAAGTAAGCAACAAAATTAAAAATATGAATAAAACTATTCGCTAAGCAAAGAGTCCTTTGTAGCGTCAGTCACAAGCGGTCGGTATAAACGAGGTCGGGGCCCCACGTTTAAAGCGAAACAACTTCGTCGAAAATCTTTAAAAAGGCACCAAATTTTCAAATTGACTGTTTATTATTCCTCGTGCGGATACTGGCGACATAAAATTACCATGAGCACAAAGCAACGATACACCATATAATATTTTGTTCGGGAACCTTTTGCATAGAAATCCGGCGAGATTGCCTTTGTTCGGACTCGCAAACAACTAGAGTTCATTCAAAGGAATTTTCATAGAATTCAACCAGTGGAGAATAAAGTTTTCATGCCGCGAATAGAATAATATGAAAATTATTAAAAGTACCGTTTATAAACGCACGATATTTTTTTAAAGTCTGCATATGCGTTTTTTGTTCTCATTCATCCGTTGTTTGTAAACGTACCTTTTGTGTTTGTAAAATAATTTTCAAACGATTTAACATGGTGTTTTATTATTTTATTTTACGCCAGACTGGTTCTCGTATGAATTTTAATCCTCTTCAAAACATAATACTTCATATATATTTTACCATCAAAACGCACTATGAAAAATTTTGCGGACTGGTTAAGTGCTTTTGTAATAATCGTATTGAATGACAAAAAGATATTTCTTTTAAATATAATTTATTTAAGAGTTGGACTATACGAAATAATATGCTAGATATAATATTCTGAAATAAGGTAAATAAATTATGACAATGATAAAGAATCAACAATTTATTACATCAGAAGTTAAGAATAAAATGTTAAAAGTCCTATAAAATGCCCACGTAAAGCATTCACCAACCCTCTTCTTCTTCCTAACATTTTTCCCGGACTTAACCAGGGTCTGCTTTATTCTAGCCTAAGTTTTGACAGATTACTGATTTTTATGCAGAGCGATTGCCGT
>DVXP01001811.1:0-14045 GCA_018235645.1 Junonia grisea | reverse complement strand
ATGACACTCAGCAATAATGTAGCTTTCTATTGGTGAAAGAATTTTTAAAATCGGTTCAGTAGATCCCGAGATTACCCTTTACAATTTACAAACACACAAACTTTACCTCTTTATAATATTAGTATAGAAGTATAGATTTGAACACGATACTTACTCTTCCTCATCGTACGAGTGTCTAGGTTTCCTGTGCCGATCCATATCTCTGTAGTCCTTCGATCTCTCCCTGCTCCGCGAGTCTCTGTAATCTCTTTCTCTACTGTAGTTCCTCTCTCTACTCCACGTGTCCTTCTCCCGGTCTCTACTCCTCCTGTCTCTTCTATCTCTCTCTCTATGGTCCCTGTGGTCTCTCTCTTTGCTGACGTCACGCCTATCTCTACCGCTACCGGAGTCTCTTCTGTCTCTAGCTGACTCTCTACCGTCTCTATTCAAATCTCTATCTCTACTGCCGCGTTTATCTCTTATCTTTTCTTTTTCTCTCCCACTGCCGGAGTCTAAGCATTCTCTAGAGCCGGATGAATTGTGCCTGTAAATGATTTGTATAAGAGATTTTTTAATACATGCGTTGTCTGCTACAAAAGATATAGAGAAAGGGAGGAGTTGGAAAGGCAGTTATATGCTCTCGCACTCACTGCACGAACATCGTTTAATAATAATTACTTCATCACAGATTTTCTGTAAGAGCGTGGTACTATTTCCGTCGAGTTAGGCTTGACGGTATAAGACTTGTCAATAAAGGTAACTAACTAGATTTTACCACAATAGATTATTTTTAATTTATTGATTATACAACTTTTCCGGTTTAATATTCAAGTGTCAGGCTATATTCAAGCGTACCTGGAGTCTCTATCCCGTCTCTGCGGTCTTGGACGCGGCGGCTCTTCGTCCCAGGGCGACACGTCGCGGGAGGACGACGACGTTTGCACTGCGGGCAAAATTTACCTACTTAGTACAACCTTTGTATAAATTGCAATACAAATAATTCTTTGAAAGATTCTTTTTATAATGGTGTTTATGGTATGGTTTAACTTGAATTATAATTGGGATGGATGCTTGGATCGCCATACAGCCTGTATAATCTCTTTCGGTTCACACAGCCTGTTTCTGATAGTTATCAGTTATCAGTTAGAAGTACTATTTTGATTGTTTTGAACTGACATAAGAATGGATGAGGATGCCATTAATTTGTAATTAAAAAGTTACCTTGATCTTGTGGTTCGATTTACAATATTAAAGTTATTGTTCCATGTTTACAGCTTAGTAAGTTTAATCAAAATTATTGGGTTGATTCTTAAGTACGCTTTAGGTCCATAAGTGGCGAATGAGAGGGATGCATGGACTAATAGCCGGATGCGAATCTTTTGTCAAAGCGGCGAAAGTATTTTTTGCCGCAAGTATCCTTGAGGTATGTTAGATTTGCACCTACTAGCACCCCTGTTTGTCATCGACATGGAAAAGAAGAGTTTGTAGGATCATATTCGAGTATAAAGAATCGAAGGAGATATTCTTCCACCACGGTTTCGGGTATATCATGCCGAAGATTTCTCCTGAATAATAAATAAAAAGGTGGGTTCGTAAGTGTGTGCGCGTCATCTCGGGTGTGGCTCGGTTAAGTGGAAATGTATGTGTGTATAACGAGCGGGTATGTGTCGGAGGGACAAGCCATGGCAGTGTGGTGTATCGGAAGGACCAGCGGACACGGTATGGGTATGTGCCGGCAGATACCGGGTGAGGGACACGTGGTAGTGTGGAGTATGCACGGGGGACCGACGATGACCAAACATGGCGGTATGGGTACGCACTGGAGTAGACACGGAAGTGTAATCACCGCAGGGACAAGACTTGTAGATGTGGTGGCAACAAGCGGCTGTGTGGAGTATGTACCCAAAAAAGGAGGGAGGGGGGCGGTTGATCTCCTGGTGCGTGCGTGTGTCACCCGTGGGTGTGCAGTTCAGAACGTTATGTCAACACGGATATACCGGGAGGACAAGCCAGCCCCGCTCTGTACACAGGGACAACACGCGGTGTGGGTGCAGTGGGTACATACCGGCGGGCCCGCGCGCGTGCGCTCGTCGGCGGCGGGTGCGCGGCTCGGAGTCGCGGCTGTCGGAGGACCAGCCCTCGCCCCAGCCCAGCCGCGTCAGCCCGCCCACCGACAGCACCGGCGCCATGCAGCGCTCTGTACACGGAGACAAGAACGGTTATATATAGGGTTGCTAGACGTCCGGAAAATCCGGGATTGTCCCGGATTTTCTTGTCTCGTCCTGTGTCAATTAATTAAGTCTCGTTGTAACGGAATCCGAAAACCTTGATAGATGACCTTTTTATTTAGCTAAAATAGCACTTCTATGATAGGGTAAAGAAGAAGTGTCGACCTTCTTTTTTTAAGCTTAAATCGGACTTCTATGATAGGGTTCTAGTTATATATGAATACCCCTCTCCCACTACTCCTTTCATACCCACTCCGACATTGGTACATCTTCAAATGCATCTTCAGACGCACCGATTGCGGAGTGAGTAAAGTGACTATTGTGCTATATGCCCGACCAATTTTTCTGATTCCATAGTATATGGATGGTTTATGTATAAACGAAAAGGACATTAGTATATAAAATAAAAAAATACCTTTAGTATCCGGAGAAGACCCGCTAGGGACGTCACTAATGGAACCAGCAGAAAGTCTTGTCGGCTGTTGTATGTCCCGCACTGGTATCACCTCTATCGGCGTTTCCTTCTTCTCTTCCACTTTCTTCTCCTCCTCCTTCTCTTTCACACCCGGACTCTTCCTGAACGCATCCTCCACGTTAAAGGAAAGAGAACTGTTATCGATACAGTCGAAAAAATCCGAATTATCGAATCCATCTGATTTCTCGTCTGATTTTTTACGTTCTTTTGGCGCTTCTGGCGGTATCGACTCAAATTCATCTTGAGGCTCTGTTATCGTTATCTCTCGTAAAGCCGCATATCTATCATTGTTATCGTCAATTTTAGTCTCTGGTATACCATTATCGCGTGGTGACACACTACGCCTAGCTTTCTCAATTTGTAGATTCTTCATAACTGTCTTAATGTCTTCGATTTTCGCATCAATTGGCTTCGGACTAACTGAATTACGGAACATATTGAAGGAATCTATCGTTAACTCGTCTAAGCTTTTTAGAGGGCTCTTGTCTAATTCTTTTCGTTCTTCGATATTTTGTTCTTCAGTTTTTATTAAGTTTTCTATCGTCGCCAACTCATTGTCGTCTTCTTGCTTTATTTCTGGTTCGATAGGATTTAATATTGATTTAGCTTTTAGTTCTTGTTCTTGTATTTCTCTAAATGCTGCATATTTGTCGTATGTCGGATTAGCTTTTTTGTCGAAGTCCTCGAAATTGGCTACAAATTCCGTGGTTTCGGTCGGAGCGAAGTTATCTTCAAATTGTGGTTTAAAATCTGTAGTTGCAGTGGTAGGGGGTAGAGTAACAGTTTTCTCTGGTGCTATAGAGGGTGCAGACATTTCAGGAATGATTGGAGTAATTTTCTCTTTTTCGGGACGAATCGTTGCTGAATCCATGTGTATATGCTAGAAATATAAATAATTGTTAAGTAAATAGTAGAGAAAATATATTTCCTCATTAAAATAACTGAGACATTATATTAAAAGTATAACATACCGCTTTTTCATTTTCCGTCGCGACATAGGATCTGAGGTATTCCGTCAGTTGAGGTAGAGTCATTGAGGATAATGTGGCGGCTGGTACGCGGAGCCTATACAATTAATTATTATTTAAAAAATATTACGTGCAACAATTCATCATCGTAAAGTGGATAGTATGTTCCAATTTTGATTATATCAAAATTTTTGTTTGTAAAATATTGTTTTTTGTACTTTTACGTTTGAAAACACAAAAAGATGGGAGAACAACAAAAAGAAGGGGAAGAGATATATAAAACATCACATTTATACATTATATTGCTCACCTAGCAGCCAAATCATCCATGGTGAGAGTGAGGAGTTGGCTCAAAGTTATGTCGAAACGTTTGGCGGTGGGTAGAGGCGGCGGCGCTGGAGTTAGGTACTCGTCTTCACTACTGTTTGTAGCGAGAGACGACTGGCGTGGCTTTATGCTGCGATCGGCCTACAATTATATTTTACTTTCAGTACACATATTTGCCAGAATCGTTAGGAAGAGATTCTATTTCGGGTTCGAAAATATATCCATATAATATTTCGGGATAGTCGTGATCATAATAAATCTTATGATCACGACTATCCCGAAATATTAATTAGTGTATCGTCAAAAGTAACAATAACTTGAGATTGAATCTATTCGTAAAAGCATTAGAGCCTTAACTAGTCATATAAGGCATAAATTGCCACAGTGACACTCAGTTAAAAATACCAAGCTTCTCTCACCATTGCTCCTCGGTTATAACAAACCTCAAGTCTCTTACCATAGGCTCCTTCTTCCTAGCCGGTTTGGGTAGCGGCGGCGTCTCCGACTCCTCGACGTCCTCATGGTCGTGCGGCGGTCGCGGCGGCGGTACTAAACTCAGTTCAGCTACCTTCTTGGGGGGCAGCGGAGGAGGGGGAGAAGCGCTCTCAGAGTTCAGCTTCGTACTGGCGTGAGGACGCTGTCTGATTGTACTCGTGGTGGTTGAGTTCTGTGGACAGATGAGGTTGGTTATGAGGGGTATAGTGAAAAAGTAATTAAGCGAAAAATAAATGGATTTGGATGTGGGATGGGATTGGGGGTTAGGAAGTACATAAACATCCGTATCACGGTAATTATTCGTGTGGATGTTGATATCGATGTGTTCGAGACTTCCATATTGAAAGAAAGAAAGAAAGAAAGAAAAAGCATTTATTGACGTCCACAGAGACATAAATAAAGAAACAACTATTATATAAAAAAGGATACAAAAAACAAAATGACAAAAAAAGATATTAAAGTAAAGAAAGTAAATATAATTAATATAAGTCTTGTGTGCCGTCATAAGGAGACAGCTCAGGCTATGAGGGTTTAATTCCTTTGCTGATTTTCAGCTGTCTCCCATGTGTAAATACTGTATTGCAATCTTCCGTATTCCAACTGGTAATTAGGAAATAATAGAGGGATAGAGGAAATAGTAAGTGTAGTGCTACCTGTTTCGCTTGGCGATCACGCGGCGCCGGCTCCGGCGGCAGCGACACCTGCAGCGGCCCGTTGAACACGGCGGCCTGCTCCTGTACCGATTCCTTACTCGGCCCTAGCTCGGGGAACTCGTGGGCCGCGAAGGGGTCATCGCGGAAGGAGTCGGAGAAGGGATCCGTGTCGTCGAAGGGGTCGGTCTCCGCGAAGGGGTCGGAGGCGAACAGATCGGAGGAGAGGGCGGGGCGCGGCGGCCTGGCGACCGCCACCGTGCCGCCCGAGTGCCGGCTGAGCGAACTCAGCGCGGTAGGCGGCCCGTACGCCTCCAAGTCGGATAGGAGGGACGATGACGGTACGAGGTCTTTAAGCACTTTCTTTGGTGGGTTTTTGAGCTCCTGAAAGAAGAGTTTTTTGTCAACGTATGGTTTACTCCGGCCGGTGCCGAGCGGGTCTAGCTCCGTGAACACGTCGTACGCCGGCGCGGCCGCTTGGTGCACCTGCAACAGCGACATTACACGCTCGAGTGTCGACCACCACCGGACGGCGATGAGATCTCTATGTAAGTGTGGCACTGTTGATGATTCGTTAGTTAGCGACTTAGCATTCTATGTTGATGGATGTGATAGTTATTTAGCGCAAATGGACGTGAGAGAGTAAAGTTCGATTTACCTGGTCTGATTGAACAAGAAATCCTTACAAGAGTGTCAATGAAATAAAATTTCAGAGAAGATTTAATGCACTTATTTTTTGTAAGGATTTTGACACGCTATTTGAAGATGTCAGCCAAAAGATAAAATTGTTTTCTTTTTCTTTTCCATTTAAATTTTTTCAAATATATTTTTGCTAAATGTTTAATTTTTAAATTTAATTATATTATACAATCGATTAAAAAATATCAAATATTTTGCTTTTTTTTTCCTTGATTGTTTTTGTGTATTTTTTAGAAAGTTATTATCTTGTTAGTAAGAAATTTTACGATAGCGAAGTGCAATATTAACTACCTTATTATGTAATATTGACAGAAAATGTTAAAGCAAAAAAATATTGCATATCACTTCGTAATCATCGCACCGTCGATAAACCTTTTTGAATTTTTATGTTTGAAATATCAACAAATAGAAATAAGTCAATTAAGGCAATTTTATTTTCTTAAGACAAACATTATTTGAACTTTCCTAACATCATAAATTCCTTAATAAAGTAATAAAGAAGCCTTATTTTTTCATCTAAAACGATTGAAGTACACAAGATCGATCGACAGTGACGTGCATGTATGTACGTGTGATCACGTATGTGTACGTACGTGCGTGTGTGTGTACACGTGTGTGTTTTGTTACTTACCGGCGGTTCCGGTTCATCGACCAGTGTAGCGGGTTTAGGCTCGAAGTCTCCCGCTACTGCGGATAGGTCAAACGAGACTGGTTTCCCCGGGCTTAGGGAGCGGGGGGCAACGCGGGCCCGTTGTGCCCCCGGAGGAGGGGGGAGCAGACCCTTCTAGAAAGAAGTTTCATTTGAATCGTTTGGTTTCACATAGTTTGAAGTAATGCTTAGAGCAATCTTGTATATTATAAGACCAAAGAAGTTTTACGTATTACTAGAATGGTTTCATTTTAAAAACGAATATGGATACTTTACAGGGTAATAATAATTATGTTATGTTGATTAATTATTATTTACTATGTGTTTGCCAATGTAAATAATGATTAAAGATTTTTACATTCAATACAATACATTGCTTTACATCGTAAAAAATAAGGAAAAAACATAAATTGAAATTATCAAAACATGCTTCAAGATAATCGAAGTTAGAACTTGCCTAGCAGCTTAATAATTATTCTGTACCAAGTACGTTCTATACATGAAGAAAATGATCTTATACTTTACCTGAGCGGGTACAATAAAAGAGTCTCCGAAGGGGTCAGTAGAGGGCGTCAGGCCCTCGACCTGCGTGAGGCCCCTCCTCAATGAGCACAACTCTTGCTCCAAGTCCACAAGCTCTGCTACTCCACCCTCAGCACCACTTTCCGGTTTGGACATTGAGGAACTTGGCTCCCCTGTCATTGGTATTATCTGACAAGTCATACAAAATAAGTTACTGTAGTTTGTAAAATGGTAGTAATTGATGAGAAAGTGAGTAACAGGTGAGAAAAAAAGTGTTATATTGTGTCAGGCTTGTGCAGTTTCAGAAGAAAATAGACAACCACGAAAGATGGAACATCATAGTTTTGTTTATTATTCTTAATTCCGCTCTGCTACCTCAGGATATGTGTAACATTTTAACAATGAAAATATTCATGGGCACCTCATATACCTACATCAATTTCATGTTTAACATACTTGCATATAAAAAATATACACTATATCTTTCGTAACACACTAAATAGACTGCATTGAAAACCAAAATGGAACACGTTCTTCAAAAATAAAAGTATGAAGCTAAAAATCTTAAGGCTTGTTAACGTACTGAAGTCGTTAGTCCCCGATTCAAGCTTCCTTCATTCATATCAACCGTATTATTTAAGCGCACATACTTTATATGATTATCACATAGTATACATTTCAAGCACATTTGTCGTCTCTCTCTCATCACTTATAATGGTTGTTCTTATTGAAGTTTTCCCAGAAAACTGTTCAGATAATGGGCGTTTCTTTAAGACAATAATGTGCGGAATGCCGGGCCGAGTGTTTGTTGTGATTTAATGATGTGTGCTAAATGTAAACACTACCCCTGATCAATACTGTCATGTTTAAGATGCCATACTGATTTTATTTTATTGTCAATTCAATTGTATTTTTATTGTAATTATGTTAAACTAAATAACAAATTTATCTAATGTTGTCATAGAATTTTATTCTTAACGATAGATTTTTAAAACATAATTTTCATGTAATTTTATGAAAATAGTATCACAGTAAAGCTGTGCATTGGCTTATCCGAATTTTAAAATTAATATTTTTCTGTTCTTCATCTTTCTAGCATTTTCCCAGACTTAACCAGAGTCTGCTTTATTCTAAAGTGTAAATTGTATTTTCCTGTTAAATAACAAAAATAAGTTATAGGGCAGTACATCTGTGTATACTTTACCTTAGATTTAGTATCAGTGACGGTACTGGTGGTGTGCCTTATAAGACTACTGGTAACATTTTTCCCTTCGAGTTGCTGCTTCGCCATTTCAACTTCTTTCTTCTTAAGTTCGAACACTACTTGAAATAAGTCCCTCATTGCTATAACTACCTGCGAAACAAATTTAATCTAATATTATAAACGATTTTCATATTTTAAATGTATTTTGACGGATTTTATGTATTTTTACTATACATATAGTACAGTAAAAATACATTTAAAATATGAAATCCTTCAATATAAATTTAAAATACTAGTATTACTGATGCACGACCAGTAAGACCTATTCATATTATATTATTTATTTCAGGATTCCTCTTATTCTCTAGAGTGTATTTTGAATACAAAAATCACTAGCGTGTCAAAGTTTGGAAGCCGGTACAATTTTTAATGTTACATTTTATGAACCTAAAATATTAATGAAATTAAAGAAAATATTCAACAATTATTACATTTTGGCGTTTAAAAGTTTAAGTGCATACAATGTTATTGTTTTAACAAAGGACATCATTATAATTATATACAATTGTTCTTTTCCTTATTTGAGACTCATCTTTTGTACGCCTTCTCACTGAAGTTGATTGTCGGTCACTGACCTTTTATGTCATATAAGATATGTCTCTTGGTTTCACTTATTTTGATAATAACATGATAGTGAGAATCGCAAATTTATGGTTTATTGTCTACTAGGTTTTACTTGCGGCTATCCTTGCGTTTACGTAGAATTTTTAAAACAATACGCATCTCTCTTTTTATAACATTAGTATAGAAAAAAAAATACAGAGAAATCTGGTTCAGTGGGGCCTGGATAAGTGGAAAACCTCCATAACTGGAACTCATGCTGAGATTCCCACACCTTTGTACTGAATTACCTATGTTAGTGGGACGAAGAAAACCTTTATATCTGGGATTCATTGCTCTGATCTATCATCATAGTAACCTCTATAACTGAGACAAAAAGTAAATATTATATTTATAAACCCCTTTAACGGACCATGTTGTTTTGTTTTTAAGCAACTTCAAAAAGAAGGAAGTCCAATTCAATGTGTAATTGTTTGTATTAAAATAAGTTAAATAAAGTTTTGGAACATGGCAAGTAATGCTCAGTCAAAGTGATATTATATAATAAACTTAGAAATTAATTACTTACTTGACTAGCTGCTTTGTCAGTCTTGATGCCGAAGAAGCGATGGCCGCTGTCCGGGGAGCCGAATATGTAGCCGAAGGCCCGTGAGTCCGTCATGTCCTGCGCGATGAACGATATCTTGTGCACGGGGTGGTGGTACAGGGAGTCCTGGAAGACGTCATGTTGGAACATTTCCTTTGAGGACATAGGTAAATCATTGAAATATAATCTGTAGAAATGACCAAAACATTTGGTGATGTTGTTTTACGTATTTAAAGTGAATACGAATTGTGTATAGGTACGGCAATGCCGAGTTTTTTTGCTCGACTTGGTAGACGCACTGCCGTGGCCCACATTGAACATGAATTTTGTAAATAATTGTTTCGCATATCTACATTAACCTAATCGATATCACCATAAAATGAACTTAAAATTACATAATTATTCACGTAGAACTATTACAAATAATTTTTCTAATTAATTTATGTTAACGGTGTTTGGTTACTAGCACACCCTTTAAAGGGCTGGTCGCTAATGGGAATTTAAGTGCAGCTCACGTAATAAGGACACTAGATTATCTCGCTTGATGCTTTTGTTAGAGCATCAGATGAATATAATTAAAAAGCGTAAATTGTCTGGGCACTCGGCTATTTTTAGCCGTTTAATAGTGTCTGTGGAAGGGGATCTCTACCTATGGTACCTACACGAGTAAATTAGTAGACATTTAACAATGTTATTCAAACGTAAAAATTACGAACTAGTATATTTGAGATGTAAAGGACAGAAGGCTAGATTTTAAGAATAAAACTATTGAAAGTGCTAGTTGGACGTTCAATTGTGCACTTGCGCCCCTAGGCATGTGCCTACTTTCCCTTAAGGATAATCCGCCACTGGGATTATAATAAAGCTTAGGTATAGCATGCGCGGACAAGGGACAGTACGTAATTTTTCTAGATTTGGATTTATTTAGATATTTATGTCATCTAGTGGTAACAAGGTACAATATTAATATAAAAAACTCCAATCCAATAATATCCATGTATTGATAGATTTTAACATGACATTTTTACTTAATATAATATTTATATTACTAGATGAGTCTGTAGGTACTGGCCCAGATTTATGCCCTACCCGTCAGTTAAGTTACACGTGTTTTATCTATCTATCTATGCACGTGTTTAATCTGCTTAGGCACGCTTGGCAATTTTTTTTATCTATATTAAAAAATATATATTTCGTAATGTCTTTAATACGGGTAATATACTAGGGGTATTATTTAACCATCTGTCTCTATTGCACCGATAAAACGAAGGTAATAAACCGAAATTGCTGCAACGCTAGGTTGCATGTCTGCGATATTTTCTGCTAATAAATATTTACGATTGAAAAAAAAAATACGAGTATATAAAACTAGATCTAGGTTTATGAGTGGATTATTTATTTTTAGACAGCAGGTAAGTATACATAATATCTTCACAACTAGGTACAAATCCATACATTTCGCCCCCTTAGAATAAAGGTGATAATAAAAGTAAATTCTAAAGTGTACTGGAAAACGTGTTTATTACAACTTCAGAAACTACAGGATTTTTGCATTAGGTCAACAACACCAACTGTTATTTTAAGGGTGCAATTTATATTAATGAACAGATGAGGACATTTTTCAATACATGTATATGAAAGTTAAAACGTATTTTAAGTAGGCACCTGGTATAGTTACAAGAATAAAAATGTAACACTTTTGTACGGCAGTAAAATTGGATAATTCATTAAAAAAAATTCTTCAGTTCTAGCTGATGGTCGTATATGTCTAAAACCACTTTAACTTCTGTTTTAAAGTTATGATTATGGGAGAAGATCTTAGTATTTTAAGTTTTAGTTTTGTAAGTCTTTTATTAGTTGGTAAGAACTAATAAAAGACACATTAGACACAATCTTTCCATTATACTAGCGGTGTGCTCGCTGTGATTTTCCGTCGCACATTTTTCGGAAGCCATAATAAATACTACGTTCCTAAATTCTTAGCGACGCGTTTTGGGTGCTTACTTTTCGTCTCTTTTGTTTTACCCCTTCATAAATCAGAATTTTCAACATTGAAAATGTTTTTTATACACATACGTTATATACCTACCTACATAAGAAATTTCTACCCAATTTTCCACCCTGGATTTAGATCCATAGGCTTGAGCCACCATTACTTTTTTTTTAACAAAAAGTATGTTTTTTTTTTTTTTATTACAGATACTATACGTTTTTTAACAAACAACCTTAAAATTTCACACCTTCATACCGTCTAGGAATTACATTTGGTTTATTTTTATAACACATTAGTAGGAGCTGTGTGAACGCGAATACGTTATTGTACTACTTGTCCTTAAATATTTATAAGTGTGGCCGCAAGTTCAAGTACGCTTAAGCAGATTATAATTATTCAGTTTATAGTCACCGCTATAATTTCATACGAGAACTTGAACAGTGTTTTAGAAAACATGATATTCTAGTTTGAAGTGCCTTTCACGACAATGACTAATTAAAGTTGCGAAAATAATTGAATAACTTTTATCATTTAATAGGTAATCATATCTAGCTTATCAAGTCGGTGTTTTGAATATTTGTACCATTACATTTTCAGATATTACTTCGAAGGAAACCCAAAAAAAGTTCTTGAATCGTCTAAATGTATCGTATTACTAAAACTCATCGTCCATTTAAAAAAATCGCCATAGATACAAAAAGAACACTTACACCGGTCTTATCGTCGCGCAGGCGCAGTCCATCGATGGCGACGTGGACCTGTATCCTCTGCTTGTGCTCCCCCGCCGCTCTGATCGCCATCTTCAGGTCCGCCAGTGCCTCCTGACACATCCTATCACCACGCGCCTCCGGCACCTCCAGCACGCCGATAAGCTTGGCGCGAAACGACACACCCTCGCCCAAGAAGCGACCCGGCTCGTTCTTGTCTGCGAGAGGTTCATAGATGACTATAGAATAACAAGGTTAGCATGTCCTCGGGTTAGACAATGTTCGGCTACGTTTAATAAAAATAGTGTGTTTGGAGGTAGCTTACTCCATTCGACAAGGTTATAGAGAAATCTAGATCGAATATTTTTTGCTGACAATTACAAAATTGCTGAAATTTTAGTTACATGAATTTTGACGTTATGTTAATGGATTGGTCTTTTCGGATAAAAATGTATGTTATATCATGATTAGTATAAATATATTATAGATATACAATACATAATAATAGATACTAGGCTATTTTACAACAATAATAAAGGACATTGTCTTACAGACTTACTAAATAAGATATTTTATCTGTGAGATTTGGCAGAGAATAACCATTAAATTTAACGACTTATTTTATGTTCGTTGCAGCAATTCTGCTTCGGACTGTTCTTCTCATACTTTTTATAGCACTCGGTTATCGCGGAAACAGAACAAATGTTTATCTTAATACATTCATCGTTTAGCTCAACGTTTTGAAAATACCACTGATAAACTGTTTTTAAAACCAATTAGAAAATTCACAAAGAAATCGTAGTTCCACAGATCACATCAAATAACTTGAAAATGATTACCTCGGCTTAGCAAAAGTTTTGAATCGATTTTTTAAGAGTCATTTTTGTTTGGGTCACAATGAGCGATGGCTAAGAACGTGGGGATGAGGTCGAGTGCGAAACAAGAGTGAGCAGCGTCCTATTTCGGTCCCTGTTTACGGTGCATCACTGGCTGTGTAATTGAATTTCCTGTTTTTAAATTTAGAGTCTTCAGTTGGGGACTGGAATATATTCAACACCAGAACCTTATCCTGGTACCTAGTATACACGGCTATTGTCTTAAAATGATAATGAATTCCGTATAAAAAATAAATAACTCGCCAGTATTTTTGTACAATTTGTCTGGCGTCTATCATATGATTTGGAAGATTAGGGCTATGCTGATGCCGTTTTACCATTTGCAAGATATAGTCACAATTTCACGACGGTATCATTTTAATGTCCTCATATCCATAATATCCTGCAAATGTATCTATCTGACTTTCATTCTCAACCTTGATTTTTATCCTCAACTAAGATTTGATCTGGGTTAAGCCTCTCCCCACAAACTAATCAAGTTTTCCCCTGGAAATGGCAATCCACTACTGGTCAATTCCAACTCCTATATCGGAAATTATGGGTATGCCACTGTTTACAAAGTGTTCTTGAAATGTCAGTAGGTTACTTACTCTTATACGTGTTCTTATATGATAAGTGAAGTCTAACGGTCCAAAGTCAGACGGTGGCAATTACTTCTCTAGACTCTGCCTTGATCAAAACAACATTGACTAATTGATATGACTAATTAATCGCATACTTTGTAACTGCACTCATTGTACGACGCACATTGTCAGCTAATACTGTGCACCCGTTGTTTTTACGAGGTTTCTTAAAGAGTATCGCTTAACACGCATTATTGAATTATACGGTTCGTTTGACGCTCGTTTAAAACGTGCTACGTGCATTGTTTTGGCGATACTATTATCAGCCTTCCGAAATTAATTTGCTATTGTATGGCTTTTATTTTTGTGGGGTATTAGTTTGAATCATGTAATAAAAATTATGTGATAATTATGTATTTTTTTTTTATGAGGAAATTCATACGAGTAAGCGTTTTTGTGATTTTTTTGTAATATAAAATTTTA
>DVXP01001810.1:0-14048 GCA_018235645.1 Junonia grisea | reverse complement strand
AATGCGGAAATATTGGAAACAATATTTTTAGCTTTAAATATATTTAAAAAGTGAAATATAAAATACCTAGTAATTTTATTTATTTATTTTTTTTTTTTTTGCTTCCTTTATTTATTCTATTTTATTACATTAAATGAAGTGATAAATTGTATCACAACCAATATAATAATCTCCAAAGAAAGTTTATCTAACAAAACTTTTACAATATGTTAATCACGAAAATTACCTATCGATTTATCTTCACCTAAGTATGTAAATTAAACAGTATTGGGCGTAAAAAATATTTAGCCCTTTATCGAGGGCGGTGAATTACTCTTGAATATTTATTGGTCGTTTAAATAAATCGCCTGCAGCGAGTAAGCCGCTAATTTGTATATCCCCAATCTCGTTTTATTTGTCATCCATCACAAATGCGGCAAAATTAAATTAAACTGGTTAAAGAGATTGTAATTGAAAGAGTTTATAAGAATACCAAAATATAATAATTCACATGGATAAATCTTACTTATAGTATCTTAGTAGGTAGGTCTATAAAATGTTATACATTTTGCCATTGTAACAATGTCTAAGACGTATTTTTTTTTAATCAATACTTTTTGAACGACTTAAAAAGGAGTTTTATAACTCCACAAATGCCCTTCACTCTGTCAAAAAACTGTCAAAAGTTGTAAGTAGGAATTACAGGATAGTAGGAAAATGCCAATAAATCAGTTCCAAAAAATTTAGTTTAAGTAAAAATTAGCTAGATACCAATTTTATATAATTCAATGCGAAATTTTATCCGATTTAGAGATTATTCTCGTAACTCGTGGATCTGAAATTATTATTGAATTTTGTGTCTTATAATAAAGTTAATGTCTCGCGTAAATCTCATTTATACTCCATAACTTAGTAACGACTTTGATATTAGTTATTTCGCGTCGTTAATAATAAGAAACTATAACGATGTTACATCGTATCATCCACCTACGTTCTCGGGTATCCAATGTTACCTAATTAGTTTATCAAAATAGTTAACTAAGTTTTTTTATTGAAATAAAGTATAAATATGTGAATGACTGAATAGAGTGACTGTTTGCTTGTTACGAGTTCGTGACAGGGCTGAACCAATTTTGATGTATTTTTAACACTGGATGAAGTATAGAATTAAAGTTAGTGTGGACAAACAATAATTTCTTAAATAAATAAGGTATTTCTAAGCTAGCGAAATCGCGGGAATTAGTAGTAGATGACATGACTGAGACCCATTCCCACGTGTGTTGGATCCGGATTTTAATCGGATGTCGGCGTTTCTATACAACTCTACAATTTTTAATCGGACGACAAGTGTGAAAGCTGCAAATAAAATTTTCTGCCACTGGACCATCCGATTAAAACAACACACGACTAGTGGGAATGGGGTCTGACGGTAATAACAATATAACACTTTGGTGTTCTTACGTTTTTCCTTTACACGTAAGTAATGTAGTTTCGAAGACTAGTTTGGTCTAGTAAGTAATGTAAGGGCTGATGTTAGGAACTAAAATGTTTAATAAAACTTCGGTTCGGCCGCCATCTTGAGGACTAATAGGCTAATAGTTATGTAATATGACCGCTGGTAAGGAAAAACTTCCAAAACGACATTGAATCAACATTAGAGAGCAAAAAGTTGGACTAAAGAAATAAGTAGATAATAAGATATATTATTATCTATAGTTAATTTAAAGGCTGTTTAAATTCTTCTATTACCACCCTAAGCCATAAATTATCAACATTCGATTTTGGTGATTATTTTACAAACTTTATACAATTATCTAAATATCTTTTGAGTTATGTGATGCGATATATGAAAAACTTTTTAATTATTTTGTCTTTGTTTCGTATCTGGGCGTAGGTATAATGTATCAAAATTGTCGATAAAACTCGTGCGTTTCCCGTGTACAGTAAACTCCATTCCGAGCGTCGACACTTTTAAATCCTAGTTTTAATTATTCTCTTTGGACAATTTAAACGGTTCTACTGTTTTGGTCAGACTAAAAAACTATTCTAATATACGATTCGAAAGGCTTCACTATAACTGAAATGAAAGAAAAATAATATCGCTTAATAATTTTAGTTTAGAAAATTTAGTCTTTTTATAATATCTCCTAATTTTAAAAAATAAAGAAAACATAATTTCGATATATTTGATATATACAAAACTAAAGTATATTCCAAAGCAATATTTAGAGAGATAGGGAAAATATTCAATATTTACGCCACCATAATAGACCGGTTGTCTCGAGAAGTCATTATAACTTAGGCGGCACGAGAGCGTTTGCGAATGTCGGCTATAAAAGAAGTAACGGTTGACAAAAGCGATTTTGCTGTTTTCATTTACTTTCCATTATTCTTTTAACTCGTTTGTCATTCTTTTCAGCCTCGACGCGCGTAAAGAAGAGGAATGACGTTTGTTCCTATTTACGTAGCTAAGTGACTCGAACAGAAATAAGAAACATTCGACGTGGGATTGCTCCGATTGTTGTTTGTAGACGCGAATTTTACACACAATTCCTGATAATGCGAAATGCGTACGGAATCAGAATAAACGGCCCGCTGGTAAATGTTTCCTCGTTCGTATCTCGTTTAGTTAAATGTATGTTACGTATTTAACGTATACGACATATAGTTTCTGAATGCTGTGGAGTTACGTAAACTTTACAAATCCCCTTCTGTATTTTTGTATTGATAAAAGAGGGGTTTTCGCTCACTATATCATTGTAAAAGCTCAGGATAGAGGATGTGCTGTAGGCATCTTATGTTATAAAAAAATCTATTAAGTTTTTTTAGGTTTTGAAAATAGGTAAAGGTTTTAGGTAGGTAAGGCGAAGGGCCTTATACTATATGGTCTACGTCGACATGCTAATTTTTTCTACAGGCACATTATAGGTACTACTGTGGTAAGTTTAGTAAGCATATTTTTATAATATTATAATATTATTATTTATTTTATTTAATTTGTTATAGGTAATATGACTAAAAAAAACTACAAACTTTATTTTTATGTCGTTCCTGTTAACAATAGTAATACGTTTCAATACTAAAGTAATTATTAAATCTTCGGAAATTTTAATGGCGATCGCGAATACGTTTTTATTTACGGTAACAATTGCTGTCTAATTAAGCATGATATACGTATTGGCCCCCGGCCAAATTATTATTGAGACAGTATCTAATCGAAGCAATGTGTTAATTTATACTAGATTAAGGAGATAAACGCCATTATAACATCGTCATAATTTCCTAAACACGGCAGGATTAGACAGGTTAATTGTGTGTAATGTCCCACTAAGTAGCACTACTGTGTTCTAATTAATAATATTATATTGGTAGGTATAGGTAGTGACATATATGTTGACTGTTGTATTATTTTTCTTTTTCAATTACCTTTTTCTTTTTTTCCTATTAGGGAGAAGGTTAAAACAATTATATAAGGTACTCAACGCTAGTTAATTGCAGTAACTAAATGTATAGTTATCAGCAAAAAATGTTTTTCATCGATTTTCGATTTACTTTTCCTGAGTCAGAAAACTAGGTTTTGCTTTTATTTATTCAGTTATATGCTATAATAGATTATGTACGTATTCCAATTTCCAACAAAGTTAGTTATGTAATTATGCATAAAATACTGACATCAACACAACCTAAGCCGCTGATTGTAGAGATCTGGAACTCGACTTACTTGACTTATGATCCTATGTCGCCTAGATGGGGCATAGGGTATCCACAGTGCTCCGCCAGCCGGTTCGCTCGGAGACCGATCTGGAACTTAATGGGAATATTACTTGTGTGATCTAGAAATCCAATAAGAAAATATTTCCCGAAATTCTCCTGCTATGAAATAGGGGGACAAAGTTCGTATGGTAGAGATTAAAAGCCACTTACCTTAATTTATGCAAGCCGCTAGTCCTCACAAGTCACAACACAATATCTAACACTTACGCACGCGTAGGTACCTACACTTATTTATATTTTAATACCTAACAGAGCACTATTTTACGACAATTCACTATTTTGTATTTTGTTTTAAAATTTATAGCGATACATAAAGTCCTATTTAAGTGATGCATTTTCTTTTCCAAATTGCGTCTTATTTTTTTCTTTTGACGTTTGGCGTTCTATATTTGAATTTTCTTTTTTTTCTTAAAGGAGATTGAGTTGTGTGAGGTTTTATAACTTTGAAAGAATATGTAGGTATTAAATATAAATAAAATTAGTAATTTAATATTGTTTTTATTTAAGTAGTTATTATATATTTTTAAAATGAAAAGGCATGAGATATTATTTTCAGGGAAATTTGATTCGAAGTTCAGATCAATACCCATTAGTGCTTTTGATTAATATTAGAGGAAAGTCAGCATATTTGAGATACTGAAAGTAATGTGGAATACCTCAATATCTAAAAAAGCGCTATTTTCGTTTTTTTGCCCTAAGCATAACGTCATATGGTACACGGAATCACGGATCTATTAAATATTAATAACAGGACCTCAACTTGAAATTCGGGCTACCAGAAACAAGAAAATAAGAGGCCTTTTTTGAAAACATTTTAGGTAATAATGTATTAATTGATAATAATTAACTGTAATGCTAAAATATTTATTGTCATTATTTATACTGTTAAGTAACCTTGTCAGTTTATGATGTTACAATTATTTTGTAAATATTTCTAGAAATAAAAATATATTTGGAAGTTTAAATGACTATGGTATGTTGCTAACGTAGTATACCGACAGTGAACATAATTTGGAATACTGTTCACATTTGAATTTTTTGCACACTTTTTGGTTCAAAACTGAGCCCCTATGATTTCACCATGTCAATCTGTTAGTATGTTTATCCGCGTTTCATCAAAATTTTAAAGGAAAATTGTAACGGCTAACAAGGTTCTATTTTACTACTTATAGCAGCTTATGGTGCAAACACGTCGATCTAAACCGAAGGTCGCGGGTTCAAACCCTGGCTAGCACCCCTGAATCTTCAACTGCTAAATTAATTTATGTTTTAATACATTTCGTGCTCGGCGGTGAAGAAAAACATCGTGAAGAAACCTGAATGTCCCTAATAAAATTCTGACACATGTATATCAACCAATCCGCAGTGGTGCAGCGTGGTGGATTAAGCTCTATAACCTTCTTCTTAATAGAAAAAGAGACCTTTGCCCAGCCGTAGGAGACTTACAGGCTCTTACTTTTACTTTTATTTATACTAGTCGATTTAATTAAAAAGGAAAATTGGGTACAAATCTCTTTGACAACATGTAATATAATTATGTTACATTTTTTCCGTAATAAAAATGTAGCGATGATTAAAGACTTAATTAAGATTACAAGCGAGATATACTATATTCCAAATTATCTGCACCTCAAGTCAAATCTCGATTTTGGAGTTTATCACTTTGAGAGGCTTTTTGATAAGGTTCCTGGTTTCTGTTACAATTGGTAGTTTCAAATTTTTAAAGCTTATTAAATTTCCAATAATTTAACGCATTTTTAGTCGAACTATACCGTTTCTTTTTAAAGATATACGCAAAAAACAAACATGTATTCCAAATATGCCGCACTTACTCTAAATTCTATTTTATTAGGTAGATATATCTCATATGTATGAAAATGAAAACTCAATTCGATTATATTCAACAACGTTTGAACTATTTTCAACTTTTACGCGGATGAACCAGTTTACCATATAGGAAATATTTTTTAGGGTTCTGTAGTCAAAACGGAACCTTTATAGTTTCGGAAGGATATTACCTAAGTTGATTTTATATTAAGATTAAGATTAAGATATCTAAATCAATCGATCTAAATAAGTCGCTTAGCTGCCACTCCGTCAGCCGGCGTGGCAGCTAAGCGACTTAGTAACAATAACATAATTATAATTGTTTTTAATTTTTATAATAGATACATAATTAACCGATTTAAGAAAAGGACGTTATTTTTCGTTATCGTATAGATAAAGCTATGTCACGATAATTAACTTTTCTTTTATCAGGACTCTGTGTATTATCCGACACCTCTTTAATTTTTTAAATCTTCTCTTGATTTTTTTTCGAATTCCGGCGAAACAAAAAGTAGTTAATACAGGTTAAAATCATAACCCTCCTTTTTGTATGATACCTATACCTACATACATACATTATCATACTTGGACAAATGAGGTTTCATTGGATGCTTTTTAATCGTCCGCCAGTTATAGGCTACATAACGTTACGTTGAAGCGACTACAGCGCCCTCTAGGGGACCTAAAGAACTAAAAAAAAACTTTCTTGACGGTGTCATATAGGTAGATATTTAAATGAAATAGCTTTGTTAGGACATTTAAAATACGAGTATGTAAACATTATGAGTTGCTCACAGCTTTGCTTGCCCTGATAATTGCAAGGGTTAATAAAATATTTACATGAATTTATAAAAATTCTAAACAGTTAGTTCATCATGTTAATCTTAGAGATTTATACACACCGACCTCAACAAGTTTTATTTCATATTTTTAAGGTTCCGTAGTCAAAACGCGGCTTTGTTCAGGGACCCTTAATACTAAAAAGCTGTAATTCGGTATGAGTAGATATATGTATGAATCATACCAAGAAAGTCATACAATAAAATGTTAAAAAATATTCTTACCTATAAACGAGACTAAATGTTTTTTTCTCATTTATCCCATGTTGTGGGGTATCGTTGAATAAGTCTTTTAAAAATATTATAGGTGTGGGAAAACCAATTTTTCCGAACGAGGAACTGTTTCTAAAATATTAAGCTTTCAAGTGTCAATTTTTCTTAGAGTCAAGTGTCGCCCCTCCCCCCTCTACCCACTAAACTGTTGCTTTTAAAAATGTGAAAAAATTCATGGTATTACTACATATAATGAATATAAAAGGAAAATTGTCACGGCTACCTAGACTTTTATGGTTATCGAGTAATAGCAGCTCAAAGTAAAAAGAAATATTCCGCCCAAATTTCATTGAAAATTGTTAAGATTACCGCACTTAACAACTATGTTAAGAAATAAGTTATTTTAAAGATATAAGAACATATTAATGAATGTTCGCGTATTATGATGAAAACTACGGAACCCTTCATGCGCGTGGCTCGACACGCACTTGGCCAATTATTTAGTTATTATATCGTTTTTTTGAAGTCTATTTCATTTTTTTGTATTACTTTTATTCTAAATTAGTGAAGCGATGTGGATAAAATTATGTAAAATATAAAATTTGTTTAATATAGGCCTATAGGTACCTACTTGGGGATATTATATTCATTCGTTCAGTCATACATACAAAAAACGACAGTGCTATAAAGATCACAAAAGCGTTCGTTCAAGTATTACGTAACGCAGTTTTTGAAGATTTTAGACCCTCTCTCCCCCTCATGTAACGCACTGTAACATTTTTCTTTACCCCTACTCCCCCTAGATGTTACGTAACATTTTACTAAAATATTTTGGTAGAAATAGAAATGAAATCACAAAAATCCCGATCCTGCAAAGTACCGTACCCACCCCTCCCCTTAAAATGCGGTACGTAATACTTGAACGACCCCAAAGCTGTTTAATACGAAAAAGACAAGTCAATAGGTAAATTTCGTTGGTATAATATTCTTGTTTCTTCGTTATTTAAAGATATCACTTTCTTATTTTAAAGCAAATTCGTTACTTGTTTTTATAGTTTAGTAATCAAAAATGTATGTAGAAAACTGGAATAAAAAATCAAATCATAAATTAAAAACAGGTACATTTTATTGAAAAAAATATGTACACAGCAAAACAAATAAATAATCTTATGTTGTACAGTTATTAGTCTATAAAACATTAATTTCATTGAAATACAATACTATACATAACTACAGTTACAGTAATATTTACATAATACCGTCTCATTGGAGTGTTATTACTATTTCAATAAACAATATAACATTCAATACGATATCGGTTGACATCTACTCATGTAAGTGGAATCTAAAGCCTGGGACGTATTATCGGACGCGACTTACTGCCGCGACTTACGGGATTTAATAACCTGAAAACTATATCAAGACTTGCCACACTTGCAAGGGCTAATTTCTCGACCTATTTTGGGTCTTGTACGCGATTTATAGAATTATAAGCGAAAGTTACTCGGTTTGTCCTTTTTGTTAAGCGAATAAACCAAATTTGATGAAATTGATACAGAGAAATGTTGGACACTAAAGGACTACTTTCTAAAAAATCAAACATGAAAAAGGTGAAAAAGGGCATGAACGTTTCTACGAAGTCATATCGTTGAGATGTAGCACAAAATATCCGTACGTTGTAGGCGTAAGTCGCGTTCGATAACATGTATCAGGCTCAAGTTTAAAATACGTAAATATAAAACAGTAAGCCATCGCCGATCCTCGATACGATAATTTCAAAGATCACATATAAATTAATTTTACGAGTAAATATCATCTAACAATGACCGCCGATAACAAATTATCTATCAAAATTTATTCATGCGTGACATGATCTAATAATCTAGCTACGATTTTTTTTAGAAAAAAACATTCATTTTATTATCTATATAATATTATTTATTGTGATTAAAAAGCATTTTAGAAATGTTCATAAATTAAACTCCCTTGTACCGAAAACCGAAACTTAAAAATAAAGCGACACTTATAGTGAGGAATAGTGAATTTCCCGAGGTACAGTAGTGTGATGATCGTTTAATATCAGCTTACGGTATAAACGTTAAAATCTCGAAATGTACGTTTAAAATCCCTCTTCAAATATATTTATCACAATCAATAAAAAACCTTTTCTCATTTTGTTCAAATTCGATGACATTTATGGCCTAACGTTTGATACATCTTCAAATGTCATGGGAACTATATCTACTAACAACGCGTATAGGCCTTAATTACTGGTATAAATATTATATTTAGTATCGTATGTATAAAATGTGTTAAAATAATAACTTTTTAACAAAAAAAACTATAATCTACATCAAAATATATTAAATTGAGATTTAATAATTCTCAAATGAAATTTCTTTATTCAAAATTATTAAATATAGATAAAATAAAAGATATTTCATTTAAAAATTATCGTTATCATCTCCTTTGTAAGTCGGTGAAAATGCAGTTGCCTTACGATCCGACATTGCTTTGACTTGATAGAGCAACATTAAACACTTTCAAACAAATGTTACGACCAATAACCGCACTCTCATCTACGAATCGCAATGTTGCCACCATCGTATGTTGACAGTCCTACCAACATACAACCTTAAAACTATTGAGTCTTTTATATTCAACAAAAGTACTTTAAACATTACCGCAAACAATTATACTGTCCGAAAGTAAATAAATACTGCATTTATAAATGTAAAAGTAGGTCGTCAGGCCCGTTTATTGTCAATTATCTCATTCGCGTTATCTACAATTTAATATGCTCAATATTTTGACTAGAAATCATGTTTATTATTTTCTAACAAAACGTAAAAATGTACACGATATATATAGCACACTCTTATTTAATTTACATGTTACTAAAATTGTACAAAATGTCGATGAAAATTGTGATAATAACACCCAATTATACCCTCGGGTACAGGGCTGATAAAACTGCATTTTAAAAAACTCGACAAGAATAATATTGCCATTCCTTTAACTCATTATCAAAGTAAATTATAGCATCACTATTCTGATCGAACTGAAAATAATTTCCAAAAACGCAGTTAATCTCAATTTGCCGAATATTTTTACATCTTGATAAACCGCCCCCACTATGTGAAGGAACGTTTGACGCTAAAGTAATAAAAAACTTTATTATATATGCATATGTATAGACAATCTCTTTATCATATATCCGATGACTGATGTTCAACACGTAGTTAACCTTAACTTAATAAGTATGTCAGTGATTGGATCACGTCTAAAACTAGCTGCTAAAATTTCTATCAATTTAATTTTTCATTTAAAAACACTGAAATTCTTAAATATTTACATAGAATACTCGTAACTCCTGGACTGTGGCACCTTCGAAGTGAGATGTCGGAGAAAAATTTTACGCGGGAATAAAAATTCTGCTACTGACATTTAGATTTAGGCTGTGTATATGCTAGATAAATATGTTACTATTTATTAATAAGAAAAAATCTATTGTTTATAATAAACGTATTCGCTTATGTAACGAGGAAATTCTTTATAATAATAGTCATCCGTAAATTTCCTTCAATACACTAGACGAAAACGATATAACCTTATATAATTGTACGAATTTTTTTATTAAGATTTATTTATGTATTTTAAAACTTCTTATTGTAGTATATATGTTGAGAGATATCATAATTATTACATACTATTGCATTGACGTAAAACTTCACAATGTCCGACACTGCGTCCGTACAAAATTTCCGTATATGCCTACTAATGGATTTTTCTAGAAGTTGGGACTTGATTCAGTCATCGCGAGCTCCTCAAGCGAGTAGTATCAACTTTAGCCGCGTTTTTCTTGTGTTTATTTTTGATTTTGTGATGCGATTTGCCCCGCTTTGGCGTTTCCGTGATGTCTGAAGGGATATCGTCCGGATTCTCGCCCGACATTTCTTTCCTTTCGGTCTTCTTATCCAACTCCGCCATCGCTTCTTGTATTGCGTTTTCGAGAAGCGTGTTCAATTTTCTGCTCCTGTTTAGAACATATACGAAATGTTACAAATTACATGGTACTGCGTACAATAAAATACATTATTAACAACATTAATGGTAATTTTAGAATTTGCATTTATAAAACTTTCAGCCGAATAAGAAGTGTTAACTTTGGGTTGGGTTAATTTCACATCTTTGGATTTAATACTAATAATGACAATTAATATAATACTATTATAAATAATGGAAATTGCGCTATTTTTATTTTCATTACCACAACAATACTCTTTCTATAACTCACTGAATTTTCTTCTTATACAAATTACAGAATATATACCAAAACATCCCCTACACTGTAATGATAATAAAACACACTATTGCATTCGATTTTTATAGGAATATTTCTAATACAAGTTTCGCATTAACCTATTGTTTGCTTAATTTTATTCTTTTATAACAAAACCGTAACTTTATATACAAACATTTATTACGCATATTTAGTATCAAAGCAGTATAAAGGGTATCGAAAAGGGCAAAGAACAGGGAATGTTAACATTTTAGTTTTTTTTTGTATATTGTTTTGTCATATAGAAAACTCATGACTTGTCACTTAAATGTGGTTTATGGCCCACATACACATGGGACGCGACGGGCAATGGATATGACATGACACATTTGATCATGTGCACAACGCACACGAGATACTAAAAAATTTCCTCCGAAAAATGAAACCTAGGCGAACATGTCATCATGTGACATTTTGTCATTTTTCGAAGATCAAGAGGAATTTTGTTGATAGTCCTCAACAAAATTCCTTTTTGGGAGATCCCTGTCCGCGACGAACAGTCAGACATATGGACTGGCCAACAAGTTTACGATACAAATTAGGTCAATTTAGCACTTTCCATTGCGTTTTTCGTACAAACATTCCCTATTCCTCAACCCTTCAACAACCAATAAAAATCGGATGCAATTCCACGATGCGATCTCAACTCACTTCCTATGTCTCGTTCTTGCGGCGTGATGGGCTTCCAGTCCTTCGCAGAGAGTTAGCAGCTTGGCGTGTTCCACTTCACTGGGACTTCGGCCGAACCATCTCACACTCCACTTGGTCTCAGAGACCCTCGCCTCCAACTTGCCCGGCCAAGACGAATAGCCCTTCACCGGACCCCATACAAGATCTCCCACGTCGAACTTCCGAACGGATCTATCGCTCGATCGATCCTCCGACTCGTCCTCGTTCGAATCTACCGATCGAATCACGTTTTAACTCCGCTGTGTTAATTATCCTTCACCGTTACCGTCACCGCTTTTTTTGTACATTGTTTGAACTATGTTATGATTGTTATACATGTTTACTTATGATAGAATGTTTTATTTCAATTGACAGTTCGTGTTGCAAGTTTTAATATGTATACAAGTTTTTATTTTTAAAATATTGCATAAGCTAAGAGCAATAACATTTTAATATAAGCTTAATTGCTGTAAGTGTGATTAGAGACAGTAATTTACAAAAACAATGTTTTCACAAATCATCTGTATGCGATCTTAGACAGAAGTATGGCTAGAGCAGAAATACTTAAACACTTCAGAAAAACTAGAATGATAATAATGAAATAAGTATACATAAGATTATTAATAAATTAAGTATTTCTTCCCATTGCCAGCAGAAGGTTACAGTAATATGAGAATGTGCTTTACTTACAACGATGAACAGATAGAATGATGGCTTTACAATGATGCGTTAGTAATGGAATCCCAATGTGTGAGCCAATTGTTACTTCGGGAATGGTGCAATGGAAAGCGACAGAAAGCCATTAGTTTCCAGTACACTCTTTATAAACAGCTGTATCTTGTATTAACCCAACCAAAAGAAAACCAATGACCAATATTCGCACTATGTAGAAGCTGAAATATACCACAATACACATCAGTACCGTCTCCGGTGATAACGTTCTAACGCATTTTATTTTACAATTTTGCGTGACGCACGACAATCGACAACCAATACAAGACACAACATTAAAATAAATTTTGAATTTTGTTAGCTGTGACTAAAGCGTGATATGGTTCTGTACATATTAGTAGAATTAAGCAAAAATTTAGAAAGGGAACAGTATATCGAGTGCTCGTTTTGATTAAAACAATTATCGGTACTGATCAAACTTATCCGTCACCGAACATTTTTTTTTTATTTATAGTGACAAATTTAAAACATATATTTAATCGAATTAAATCGGATCGTGGAATGGTATTTCGTGGATGTGTGTAAAATATCAGGTAAGCCGATGAATAGCGTTCCCACATTTATTTGCATTGGACAAGCGGCAAAGAGTTAAAGCATTGTAGACAAAGTTAGTTTAGAGAGAAAATTTTACTCACCGTCGCCTGAACCTAAATGCCTATCGAATACTTTCTGAACGTTGGTACTTTCTGTGCTACCGGAAGCAGAAAATCGTCTAACTTGCTGTTTATCTTGACTGATGCCCATAGTTTCGTAATCTTTCGGCAAACCATGGACCATGCCATAATTAGTTCTCATAATTTTGTCGTTTCTGTATGTGGAACCGTCTCCAAAGTCATTTTTCCGTTTATAGCTTTGCGGCCGATCGTATAGACTCGAGGTCATCGGCAAAACGTGTTGGTTGCTACTGGAGGAATTCATGTTTTGATTGTATTGCATTTCGCTCGACTCCACCGGATTGTGAGCTCGGTTCAGACGCATCAATTGTATATTTGACATCATATCTGAAAAGTATATACAAATAAGTTAGAAATGTGTAATTATTTACAATTGCATCTTTTGACAAGTACCTTATACATTTGACAAAATAAATTGCATATATTAATGTAAAACAAAACAATAAAATTTATTTTTATTTGACATAATCTTGTTTCTATATGTGTTAATTATTTTTTTTAAACTAGTATTCATATAACACTATAGAATGTATAGGAATCACATTATGTACGAAAAACAAACACTATGGTTATTGAATTGGTCAATTAATAAAAAATGTTTATAATAATAACGCTTAACACTCAATCATTGAATCTTGTGTCTGGAGTTCGGATCACACACACAACACAAACACAAACACCCAGACCACGACATCCATCTGACCAATACAGATGTCTGTCATTTGCGGGGATCGAACCCGCGACCGTCAGCGCTTCAGTCAGCTGCAGTGACCACTGCGCCAACACTGTCGTTAAAAGGACATTGTCGTATTGGACAATACATTCCATATTAACATTGCGAATCTAGTAAGAAACATTTCACATGTAAATATTATATGAACTTATAGAATCTGAAACACTCATGATTTACATCTGTATTGGTAATATACCTAGTCTTGCCATAAATATTGTAATAAAGAAAAAAGAAAATTGTTAACTGCAAATAACATTTATTACTTT
>DVXP01001809.1:0-14051 GCA_018235645.1 Junonia grisea | reverse complement strand
CTGCCTAATTACCGTAAATTACAAATTTTTATTTATATAAAGGCAATTTGATATTGAATCAAAAAATGTACTCGACTAGACTAACTTATATTGTAAAATCTTGATACTACATTACTACTGTACTGTAGTATACTACATTAATATTTATTTCAGAATAAAAACCTGCAACAATGGAAATGTCATTTTACTGACTCGAATTAAAAATCTTACCATAGTTAATATTTTTTATGACGACTCAAGAAAAACTTTTCGCGACCGTCATCACATTCTACATACCATTGCATTCTTACGTAAAGCTGACGCAACTTATGTAATCATTCGAAATGTACGCAACGTAAGTTTTATATAGATACTTCAAATGGAAAAATGTTTTCTTTTTATTGAATAGAAACTGCTACGCCATGATTTCCTGGGGATATCGGACTGAATATAACAGAGATAAGAAAAATATTTATTATTTAGCTGGACGCTGTCAAAAACATTGCCAAGAAACCAATATAAAGATGTAGAAGCTTTTTGTCCAATGAGTGAGAAATCCAGTCCTTCCTTTACTTCCTACACCTCTTTCTATTTTTTTTTAATCTGGCAACATATTTGTAGGCCCTCTGTTAACCATGCCCACGGACAGTGGTGACTGCATAACATCAGATGACCCGCCCATTTGTTAACTTGACGACTAATTTTCCTGTAAGATAGTGTCAGCTCCTAATAACTCACTGGTATATAGTGGAGTGCATGCTCTGTGCGATGTTCGAGTCGTCGGAGTGCATCCACAGCTCGCCAGCGCCGGTCGCCGTCTGCCGCCCCACCTCCATGTAGAAGAAACACTCGGAATCACCGCACCTGTGGAAGGTTTTATATGATTAAACATTGGACTTCATTAGGCAAAGACTACCTGTCCTGTACCTATTCTGCTGTCACTTTGTTAGGATAATACATGACTTGACACTGGATTTATTAAGGTAACATAACATAACTAGTAGATAAAGACTACCTTTTCCTCAATTTTGAGAAGATATTACATTACTTGAAAGCGAATAGAGATGGTAGAGTATGTGAATACAAGCTTTAAGAGATCTTAGGTTAAAGGTTAGAAAAGTAGTTTGAAGTTGTGGTGAATTCTTCAATTTGAAGAATCGGAGTCTAAATATGAAGAATTATAGAACCTGGCCGTGCGTTAGTCTTCCAAGAAATTGAAGTGGTAAAATAATTTGAATATTATTTTAGTTTGGTAACCATTTGGCTTGTTTAAGAAAGAAAAAAAAGAGCAAAAGCAGATAAAATTAAAATAAATAATTTTATATGGGATTTCCCACTTTTAATAAATAGTTATGGTACGAAAAGGTCACCTAGTCTTCTGATAAATAACTGATATGAGATATGCGGAAAGATATAGTATCTTTTAGGTTTTCTTAACTTATTTTTCATACTTAATGGTTCTTAACAATTTTTTGATAACATGACGGAAAAAAATCATTTAAAGCATAATAATATCTATGTTGTTTGCAGAAATATCTATCTATTAACTTTAAAAACGGCGCCAATTATCACGTCACAAATCATACTACACGATTATACATATATATATATATATATATATTTGTACAATTGTACTTGTTCCTTGTGTTGCAATAACAACAAACATTATGACTAATCTTTTTGATATCGTATAGTATTGACATTATCTTGTTACTAAACTAGCTGTGCCCAACAGATTGATTCATGTTGTTGTATTATTTGTATTAATCTATATTTGTAATTTTAACCTATAGGTTTATTTAGTGACTACCCACACTGACCGGTGCAGAATGACAGTTTCATAGAAGATCGACGTAAAGTAACTAATATAGCTGCGTTTAGTACACTGAGTGAGTAAACCGGAAGTCCACGTCCAAAATGAAGACTACGGAGGAGGCTCGTTAATCTTCCTTTACTTCAATATCCTTTTTTTTCTTTACCACTTTTTAGACCGACAGTACTCGTATATTTCTTCAATATCCCTTTTTTCCTTTACCACTTTTTAGATCGACAGTACATTTGTCACTACTGGTAATAGTGCTGTAGATATACATGGGTGATGGTAACCACTTTAAAACAAGTGACCCTCTTTGTTTGCTCCTTCTTCATATAGAAAAAGATTATAATTTTTAGACGATTTATTTATGTATAGATTTAAAGATTACACAATTACAATGTAGCGAAAATTACGTGTTTGATAATATGTAATATGATTCATTGTTTTCGACGCCGCCGGCGCCGATACGCTGATAAAGTATTTTTTTTTCGATTTTCACGAAAACATGTGTAAGTGTTTATATCGAGCGAATATCCGTTTGCGTTATCTGTATGCTAAGAAGTTCGCTAATCATTGTTTTTCGATACATGAATGAATTTTAAAGAAATGTAATTGACTTAATTCTTGCATTTTCTAGAATGGAACGTATATTCTGTATTTAAAGGAGTCTAATTATACTGACTTTTGATGTTATAAGTGCGAAAGTAACTCTGACTTTGTGGAACGTTCCTATTTTATTATTTTTGTTTAATTATAAAGAGGAACAGTAATTTTTTTTTTTTTCGAAAATCTTCCATTACAATGCTACTTTATCCTTGATTAACAGATGCTATATCCCTGCCCAGCCGGAACGGATTGCTCGTATTTTTTAAATAAGATTCCTTGTTCTAAATCAAAGATAAATAAGTCATATAAGTTCTCTAATTCAACTGTGTCGCAAAATCAAATACACCGACACGGCCAGAAATCCGCAGGCCACAGGTATCGCAGCCAGCCTACTAGTGCAACCTAGTGACCTAGTGCGCTAGCTGTGAAGAAATGTGTTACATAATGTATAGTTCACATGCATTTCCATTCAAACAAGGATAAACATAAGTATCGTATAATAAAGAGCTAATCGGGAAACTACCTCGATATCGTAAATGAAGAACGATCGCCAATAAAATGTTTATGTGGCTTTAATTTCTTAAGTGGAAAGGTTTTGTTTCGGAAATACATTATTTTTATAGGTATTGTTATTTTCAGCAAAATAATTGGACGGCAAATGTGTTACAAGCCGTATTCTATCACAGATTATATCACAGTTCCATTGGACCAATTATGTAAAGGGCTCTTGATCAATGTGATGATACATGCATATTATTATCGTTTGATGTTGACCAATGATTGGTAGGAACTATACAATTGTTACCGAACTAATTCTCACCCAATTATTGACCTATGTCATGTTCTTGTGGCTGTCCTCCATTCGCGCCCACTACATATTTTTTTAATTGGCAGATTAGGGATAATCCTCAAACAATTAGTGGATACAGTGTGGTCCGAAATACAATCCGGCATTGGTCAAACTAATCTCTAATTGACTTTTCTAGGTTTAATCAACGTGTAATAGCCCGCGTACACGAGAGCGTATTATTTGTAGCGTCCACAAATCGTCAAAAGTCCGTGTGGACTGGAAAATTTGTCCGCAACTGACTTAAATTAGGAAACGTCAAAAAATATATGCGAGAAATGTTGAATGGCGAAATGTCCGCGGCTACTCGGAAGACTTTTTCAACTCCACTTCCATCCATTCTATTTGTAACAGCCATAAGCTTTCGCCTGTAATTTCCTCATGTGAGCATTAAACTAACCAACCAGCTAAAATACAAAGGTGTGTCCTGCAATCAATGCAGCTTGTGCTGCCAAATCTAAAACCAAATTAGGTTGATATCTTTAATGAGAATGAGAACATGTTATGAGAAGAGACGAATGCCATGTGACCAGAAGAGTGTTAGATATGAATGTGGATGGATATGTGGGTCGAGGTAGGCCAAAGAAGAGATGGATGGATTGTGTGAAAAGTGATATGAGCAAAAAAGGAGTGACTGTTGAGATGGCGACTGATAGGCGAGAATGGAAGAGGAGGACATGTTGTGCCGACCCCACATAAAGTGGGACCAGGGCAGGGAGAAGAAGGTTGATATCTTTTCTACGTCTAATCAGTCATCAATCGAAGATATCGTAGGACTAATTACGAGCTCGGATTGCATTTCAGAACCTACTCAATCCATGTATCTGGATCAATCTTAATGTGCAGGTAATGATATCCTTACCTTCTAATATTCTTCAGGGAGTACTCGACTCGCTCCGGTATACCGAGGTCGCTGATCACGTTGTTGTGGCTCTTGATCTTGACGAGCGTGAGCGTCTTGTCCGTCAGGCAGAGGTTGTACAGACCCTGGATGTTCTTCGACGCACCCAGGCCTTTCTTCTGTACGTTCACTTGCCAGACGTGTTCTGAAAGAGATCGGAATTGACTGGTCAAATTTGGGACAAGTTTACTTAAACTTTAACCTACATTCTGAAGATTTTAAAGCCTAAGCTTTATGGACTGCTAATGATTTTGGAAGCATACCATATCTGACTAGAGTTTAACGAATTTTACAAAATCGTGTTTTCTTTGTAATTAACCTTTCCTAAAATTCAATTTACGCTCTATTTTAAGGGTCTGATGAAGTGCTGTCCTAATCGGATTAACTTTTTCCCTTATGTTTTACTTCACGACATGCAAATTATAATCATGATCATTTATGGTATTTTAAGATATGAGATACAGGACGTAAATAAAATCACCAATTTGGAATTATTCGCTACTAACTATTATGTCCTATTGCTGGGAAAGGTCTCCTCTTCTGCAAAGAAGGATTCCGAGGATTCACTTCACCGTTAATTTTGTAAGCATTATACTTCACCGCAAAGCATTTTATTTTCCCTGTGATATAAACAAGATTCTCGAAAACCCTAGAGATTTTTTTTGGCGAGAACAATTTTGGCTTTGCTTGCAGAAAAGTTATTAAAAAAAGTCTTTACATATACTTAACATAGATATCATTTATAAGCTGTTAGTCACTAAGCTGTAAATTAGGTTTTTAAAATCAGTTCAGTTGTTTGCGTTATCTTGAAAACGCCGTAAGCTACACAATCTTGGTAAAATCTTTTCTAGACCGCAATACATTCCTTTGATCGCGACAAAACAAGCAAAAACAAAAAACGCGACAAAGAGCAAAACTTTATTAAAACAAACGAAAAACGTTAATAACTAACATAATATTAATCTACATTCCAAAAAATTTTTGGCCATTTACCAGATCTTTATGCCGAAAACCTAAGTGTTATGTGACGAATAGAGTACATAATGTAATATATAAGCAGAAAATATTTAGAGTAATGGGGTCTATTTCACACCAATGTATCCGCGTTAGGTATTCTGAAGTGCATAAAAATATAATACAAAAAATTACAGGCGTATACCTATAACTTATAATTATATTATTTACATAATTGACTCTGCACTGCTTTATTAACCCGAAGCCAGAATAACCTACGCATGCTGAGAGTCCTAAGTGCATACTGAGCACGGCGAAGTATTTTTTTTCTACGTACACTGTACCACCTACGTAGAAGGAAAAAGAGTAAAATAACAAGGAATATTCAACGAACATTTGACGCTTTGGATTTATTTTCTAAAAATTTCGGTTGGATAAAAGAATATATATTTTGCCATCCCTCATTCTTGCGTACTTCAGACTTATATTGTCGTCTCAATATACATTTAGCATAAACTCAGGTATCACGTCTCATGCACCAGACGGTCGTTACACTTCATACTCTATTTTGTTTACAGTATGATATCACATTAATGACTAATTATGTGGTTATGTGTTTCGTAATCGGGGTCTAAATTGTCTCAAGTTTAAAGTTCCTTTAATTCCTAATCTAATTGGTTTAACGCTCTTAACTAAGTATTAACCGTTTACTTATCAGTGAATAATGGGTGTAGGTTTAACAGAACATTGCTTTAACCATTACAACAGGTATTTTTATTAGTCACTGTTTAATTGTAAACTGCGTGGTCTGTTTTGTGTTATTTTCAGTTTGTCCTTTGAATGTTTTGACAATACTTAAAAGGCAATTAAGATCAATGGAGTCTTATTTGAGTTCATTGATTGTTTTGACATTTTTGTTATTTTTTTTCTTTTTTTCGAGAGTTATGCTTTTAAAGTGCCGTAATCAATTTAGGTACATTGTCATTTATTGTTACATTTTAATCGAATTCCGATAAATTTATGGATGAGGGTGTAATCTACCTTGCTAGTGGAGGACTTGAAGCATAGCCTACTTTTTGCCAAAAGCTAGTACGTATATCGTGTTTATATAGCATTGGTATGTTACTTTTTGTTTTGTTACTTGATTTTCACTACAAAAACAATTAATCCTTTAACATTTTCCTTCTTCCCACACATATTATAAGTATGTATGTATGTATTTCTTAATTATTGATATAATCTATGATTGCAAATTGAAATCTGTACCTCAGACACTAGGTTTTTCCTTGTGGTAGGTTGTGGTTGGCGTTGTTTGCGTAACACCATGTGTAATGACACAAAACAATCATTCGTCGTTGCTTTGTCCGCTTTATAATTAATTTCTCTGTTATATTCTAGCGTGAAAACGAGAACATTCTAGTAAATTATTAAAGCCCCTTTCAGGCTTACAGTCACTTTCACAGCTATGTCTTCAAAAGTAACTGACTTGACTGAGTTTGACATTTAATCCTAAAGGGATGAATGGATCTTTCAAAATTTGTTTTGAGTAAAAAATTATTATTTTGAGTAAAATTTGTTTTGGTGCGAACGAACAACTAACCACATTGATTCTTATGTATAAAAGACATTTGCCATGACTGAATTCGTGACGCCTACAGTCCCAAAACATTGGACAGAAATATTTTTTCTGCAGTATAAAGATCAACTTATAACGAAAACTCAAGCTCCGTCGTCGTCGTCAGCCATTCCACTATTGGACATAACCTCGAGTTCGCGCCAAACATTCCAGTCCTCTACAACCCTATACCAGTCCACTCCGGCAACCGCGCGTACGTCAACAGTCCAGTAGGCCGGAGGTCCTATACTATGTTTGACCCAAAGGGGGAAAAATGGCCAAATACATTTGTATGCGTGATGTGAATGAGTATGTACCTACATATAAGCCCTTATCTTTAAGTTACAATCTATTTTGTATCTAACTATAGCAGATAAATACATTGCCTAACATTGCCAAGAAGTTTTTTGCACAGCTACAGCTGTAGAAGGAATAATACTTATAAATAACTTTTTGTATTTTTTTATTTAAAAAGCATTTCACAACATTTTAATGTATAACATAGACTTACATTTTATTGATATTATTGTTATTCATAGTTTATGAGATATTGAAGATATTATGATTGCTTCAATCGCTCTTGGGTTTTTTTTTTATATTTTATCTATTGAGAATTGATAAACTATTTTAGAATATGAATAGTTAGAATATGACTAGTAGTTATCTTTACATACTAATCAAGTAACCGATACAAGAATGTATGGATGTTTGTCATTCTTTCGCACAAAAACTATGTACTGTACCAGCAATTTTGACAAATATATGACAATATAATGACGCGATCAAGACGCTAGGTAACTATTAAATAATAATTCCAATCAGACAAAGTCGCAAACAGCAACTAACTTATTAAGAATTATTACATTATTATTATAACATGCTGTGATTTCCCAGCGAGATAAGGCTGTAGGATATATGTAATTAAGTACATACAATAGTCCACTGAATAATTTTTAAACCTAAACAAACAAAACAATTAAAATCGTAATAAAAACTACCGTATCTACAGCCGCCTTCATGAAAGAATCGAAATATTTTAGTACTATTGTAAACAATTTTGTGAATATTTTTAATTTCGTATATAATGGATTCATTTAATTTATTTTATACTACCTATCTTTCTTCAGAACTTACTACGTAAGTTAAGTCCCTATCAACTTGTAAATGTCCTACTTGGTGGGTAAATGTCTCCTCTCGTTTTAAGGATAAGGTTAAGAGTTTAAATCCAACACATATTTACACTTCAGCGGTGCTAGTCTGGGTTTGAACCCCAGTTTAGACCATCACCACCAGTATGCTCACCACTATGCCATGTAGGCTCTTAGTACACCTTGCTTCAAGAACAACTAATATCTAGGAAAAAACAGTCATAAAATAATTATCAATACAATATTTAATTTTATAACCGCGGCCAATCGTTAAACGGCGGGGATTTCCCCGGTTTCGTCGAAGACATAAATAACATTTATATGGGAATCTATGGTGGAGTTTAAATTTAGGTGCAGACCATTATGGTATTAACACACCTGGAAATAAAAGCTATATTTGTTTATAGGCTCGTTCAAGGCCGCTACAAAAGTAGGCGGCATGGACGTTATCAATTAAATTTATATAGTGGGAAAATTATATTTTTTGTGGTAGAAAAATTACATAAAATTTTGTAATTTACCACTTGAACCTTGAGACAGATTAAATCCAATGTTATGTAACTTTTTTTTTTAAACAATAAAACCTTTGTTCTTCCAACCTTTCCCAAAATAATTAAAATTGCGAAATATAATAATTAAATACATAAAAAATCGTTCTTAAAATTTTTAAAATAAATAATTAAATAAAATAATATTCTGTAAGTTTAAGCTCAATAAACATAATGTTTGCTATTTATTTCATCAGACTTGTTCTGTTCTATATTCAGTTTAGATTTTGATAAACACTAATTTTTTTTTGTATGAACCTAATGTTTTCAAATAAAATTAGTCTAAATTCCTCCTTCAGCCACTTTGCAAGCATAGACAAGCAACACCAACATTTGTTTCAATAAAACAACCCTTACAAAAACAAAATACACAGACATCCGTAAAGACAATTATTTCAAGTAAAGTAATACTCATAAATAAATATTTTGATTTAACTAATACATTTAGAATAAATTTTTAAGCCAAACCAAATAAAATAAAAAATAAACAAACCTTTGAAACTGTTTAAACATTTTGGCACACAACAGTTATAGTCGTTATTAAGGAAATTTATCATTAATCAAGATCACATAGGTTTGTTTACATTGCCAGTACCATCATAAGGTCAATGACACTGCTGCCTTGAGAATTCTATGAGTAGGTTTCCATCCATGACTTATTGATTCCTTAGACGGCCAAATTTATAGAAAAATACGTCATATGCCCTTGACTTAAGTTTCATTTTGCTCTGTACACAGTTAATTATCTAGTAAAAGTTTCAACATGTTGTGTAATTCATAAAAAATCCACATAAAAATATCTTTTAATGTTTACAATATTTCTATAAATACATTTGTTTAATGTAATTATTTAGAGATAAATTGATATCTCCATTAGCAAACAATTCAACTCCCTATTATTAAACTTTACAAATGAAACAAACAACATTTTAGGGCTTATTATGTTGTAGTATATTTGATATGTAATGTTCAAAGTATAAAAGGTTTATATTTAAAAGTTTTTAAACTTATAAAGAGAAGGAAGGAACAGAAAAGGCTAACTTTATGTAAAAATAATTCTTGTCACTTAATTATATCTTCGTAAACAACTAGACTGATTTAGTTAGACAATTTTTTGTGGGTATATTTGAGTGGGTCCTTGGATGGTTTAAAAAAAAATACTATTGATCCCAGTAGGTGATGCTGGTACAAGCCATGACAATATCTGTCGAATCTGTAGTATATATATTTTTTAATTTACACTTTCATTAATCCTTGTTTTTTTCTTTTTAATTATAAAGATACTATTTGTATTTATATATTATGTACTAGTTTACGACTTTATCTTTTAATTTGTATACATATTTATTACATGCAACATAAATAAACAATTCATACTATGTATATGAGTATGTTTGTCTATCAATTAATTACCCTATTTGTTATTTTTGAGTAAAATTAGATGTCTTTACTAACTAGATATTATTTTTAACAAGTTTTTTGTTTGGGTTATCATAATTTGGTTGTGTTACTAATTTTTTTGTATGTTTACAATAGAAATTTTTCGTTTTGTCTTGTGGTTGATTTCAATCTTTGGCTAAATTCTTATCTATATGTAACAATAAGTACAGTAGAAGCTCCTTATTTGCAGTTTCTCTATTTGCAGGTGGAAAAATTTAAAACAAATTCCTATAATTGCAGTTAAATTTCAGTATTCAAAAATTTAATTTATAACTATAAAACATTTTTTAAAAGAAATGAATTCAAGTTAATAAAATTTTGTTAATATAAACTTTATAATAGAGTTTATATACAAAATCCAATAGTATTCATTTATTTTCATATTAACTAATTCTTAGTAGCAGCATAATATATACATGTTTAAGCAACCTCAAATACCTTTGGTAGGAGAGGAGAAAATATTGATATATTATTAATATATCTACACGGTTTGTTCTTTTTACTAATAATAAAAGATGTGCCATGATATAGTCACTCAATACTGTCTTGAGAACCATAACAATTAGAGAACTGAGGGAATTTCATAGGAATATTTCTTCACTATAGGGTGTTAAGATCCCATAAGAATGGGTTTTATGAAATTTCAAACTATCTGTTAAGCAATTGTATACAAAATATACATGAACATAATAGTAAGCAACTATTAGTATAATTATATTATTGTATTGCAATTAAAATCTTTGTTATCGCTAGGAAAATAATTACCTAATTACTCTCATAATATGTTTTTTTATACAATTGTTTCCAGGAAATATAAGATATGCATATAAATATGGCAAAAATTCTGCAGGCGATTACTCAGAATTTTGTTTACATTAACATTATCCTCATAATAAAATAATAATTAAAATTTGACGTTCAACTGCATATTTGCACCAGGAAAAACAGTTTGATTCCACTTTATTTTGAGATGTCATTAATTTAATTATTCTTCAAATTATCTGATAATATATTTTTTATGGTATACTTTGTAAAATTTTAATATAAGTATTTAAAATAATTTTATTTTTTTTTTATTTTTGTTTAATTTATTCATGTTTTTTGATACAATTTAATTTAATTTTGCGACTAAAAATAATTTCCTTAATATAATAATATATTTATATATTATTATTAGAAAAAAAATAAGGCAAAAACAATTAAATTGATAATTTTCACTTCATGCTCTATGAAATACCATTAAAATGTATTTTTGTAGAGATAAAATTGTATTTCAATATTAAAATATTAAAATGCTGATTATTTCATTAAAACTTTATCCTGCATATTTGTTATGTAAAAATGTACAAGAAAAACTAGATAAAATTGGGTATTTACGAAACAATGTGACAATTTCCATATTATTCAGATAAGAAACCACTAGAGATAAACAATTAGGCGTCAGTTTGGGTTAAACCATAACAATGTACTAAAAATATACAGATAAATAAGAAACACTCACGAATAGGATGTAGCAGCTCCTCGCTGGCGTCGTCTGACCGAAACTGCTTCAGGATAGCAGTCAGCCAGGAGTGCAGATCCTGTTCATTCTCCGCCACAATACACAGCTGCTCCTCCTTAGTAAACAACGCGATCACATGCTTCTGCTTAAGGTCCAATCTCCTTGTTATGTTGTAACAACTTTTTAGCGGCAGCACCCGACGCGGTGCTGCCCCAGCACGAAATTTCTTCTCCGATTCGTAGTACTCCAGCCTGGCCGAGCTCTCCGAGGTCTCCGCGCGGAGCACGAAGTACTTCTTCTTCATCGTCTTCAACTTCCGAAGGTGGCCTTGACGCACCACCGCGCCACCCTCCGCTATCGCAGCCATGTCAGCGCCTCCGCATCAGCACTGGCACAAACACGACGGATAACCTTGAAGTTGTTTACGCACCGTGATGAAAGTCACTCGTCTCACCGTCGACGCGACTAAAAATACGTACTATCTCTTTTCAATAGTGCGTAAATAGTAAAGCGCTCGACAAATCGAACGGCGTAACTAATTCGCATTCGGACGAGTCCTGCAGGCGCCATATGACTGCTTAAATCAAATCACTACGATCCACGAACGAGATAACGGCAATAACTTCGCAGCAATGCGGTGCAAATATCAAAATACAACAACAAACGCTTTTCAATCCATAATTTGGTACGCTCGCTATTACACTCGGTCATTCACAGATACACGAGTTTAGAAAGAGATAAAATCATTCATAGTAAACGTAATCCGCACGCCCTTCCGTAGGAACGCAGGGCATGGAAGTCACGCCGTGATCATGCCTTCGTGCGACATCAAAACAATCAATTTTACGCGCTATTCTGCACCCTTGCAAGACCTTTTATTTTTGAAAAATGAAAGAGTCAATTTACACGATATTGTTTTTATGTTATGCACTTGATTTATAAAACTCCTGTATTTGCGCGTCGTTTTTTATTGGTTCCTCGCTATTGCGTGTCATTTATTCGAACGACGATTACGAGAAAATAGTGCCGTAATGGTCGGATACACTGACTGGAATTTTTAAAGATATTGGTGTCATTTTAAATATTTATTTTAAAATGCGAGTAATTTAGAATATTTATTGAGATATTTGAAACAAAATATATTTACTTACCTTAAAATAATGAAGTCGTAAAACTCATAAACTATTTTTGGTAAAAAAATAAAATTTAGAAATATCTAGATAGATATCTATCTATTTTAAGACAACACATTGAAGCTTTTTAATTTTCATGAAATATTTATGTAATGAACGAAAACGTGTATCCGATTTTAAATTTTAATATTTTATCATTGACAACACTCCCTAAATATGTCGTCCTCTTTTGTGTCCGTCATTCATTCATTCATTTACTTGCTAAAAAAGGTAGAGAACAGAAACGGGAAATGTTGGCAAATTAGTACTGATAAATACGTGTAATAGTTTTGTTTTCTTATTCGAGCTTATAATAATTATAAAAAAACGGTGTGCTTTGCATATTTGGATTACATGCACGCGTAATAAACTATCTGTTTACATTGTGAAAAAGCATTAACTCCTTTGCCGTGAAAACCATATTCGTAGCGAAAGGACAGTTTTTGTGGCGATTTCGGTGTTTTGAATGTTCGGTGATGGTATTTATGGACCGTATCGGTGTACAGTTATCTGATATTTTCGGGTGGCGACGAGATTTCTGGCGGATCGTCGTATAATGTCGAATATTTTTCGTCCTGTGTAAACAGTAAAGTTGCAACAGTGTACCAACACTTGTGGTTTAGAAGTTTTGCAACCATCATTAGAGCGTGAAAACCGTGTCAAGCACTCTAGGAGATTTGGATTTTGTTAATAAAAATATAAATAAAAGCAATTTTCTTATTAGATAATACAGTTTACTTAAGGTACAAGACAATGGGCTATAGATCATAATTGGGAAGGTATAGTAATTTTCACATATATTATATGATACTATAAAATTCATTTAATAGTTATTGTTAATAAAATATTATAATTCCAGACATATTATGGCATCCGGGACGTCATCTTTGGAAAGCAATGGGAGTAATGGTAAGTCATGATCATAAGTAAAAGCAAAATATCTATATTTTTAAGTTTTAAGAAAGTATAATTAGTTATTGTGTTTTATTTATCTCTCACTTATGTACTTTCATGTTCTTAAATTATTGTTTTAAATCTATGAATGTGCTGTTGTTTTACATAGTGATAATTATAAAGAATCAATGTTGCTGTGACTATTAATTGCTTAAATGTGATAAATCCATAGACAATGAAAGTACATACAGTAATAAGTGAAATATCAAAATTATAAATATTATGACCTCACTTTCATGTAAAATTGGAGAAACCTGCTTTAATCGAAATGTAATATTTAAAATAAATTTCTTAAGGACTCTTTCTGTATAGCAATAGGCAATTTTTTCTACAAGTGGGATTTGAACAGGGTGTCATTTTATTAAATTATTAAATGATGGCTATCAGTGCAAAAGTGGTGTAACCCACAACAACTTGATTAGGAGATAATGACAAAAATACCATAAATATGATGGCGTTGTGTACTTTATCCAGTCAAAAAATATTAAATACTGCTGACCCGGCAGACTTCGTACTGCCTCAATTTAGAATGTTTGTATGGGAAATAGAAAAGGGCTGTTTTAGAGGTTT